>JALLAP010001220.1:0-27778 GCA_036939355.1 Thalassiosira profunda | reverse complement strand
GGGAGTTGGACCACATTGGCAAGTTTTTGGTGGGGCTGAAGGACGTGGACGACGTAAGGGGGACGGTCAACCTGTGGAGGCACTGGCCCAACGTCGACCTGACCAAGAGCCACCGAAGGATACGATGATCGTGAATAATGTGCTGTGTGTGGCTTGGTGTGGCTCGTGTGCCATGAAGTGGGAACAATAACTCCCTCTTAGGAAGAAAATATAGAGTGGGAAGGGGAGCTGAGATAATGCTACGGATTGGGGAATTGGAGCCGGGGAACGGGGAATTAATGGGGGGAATCGAGTGTATATTATTATACAACCGCGAACGATATGTTCAGGGGGCTCGGGGTAGGGGGCAATATTCATATTCTCTTTCGTTAGACGGGGGAGAGATGCCATTTCATAAGGTAGAGAGAAATATTGCTAGAAGATCGTAGAACGGATAGAAAGAGGGACATGCAAACAAAGTTACTTTGGACTATGTATCTGGGCGCCCACCTACGAGCACGGACAGACTACGAGTGGGCAGGAAGATCCATGACTATGCGGAGATTCACGGCCTTGACCGAAGCTTTATTCAAGGCTTTGTCCTCGAAGCGCACCACATACCTCTTGGTTGCTGTGTCAAAGGACCTCACATCCCCGAGCTTCCCGTTCAGGTGCTGCGCATTTTTTAGCCCATGGCAAACAACGGGCGTCCCTGGCATGATCATGTAGTCATCGTCAAATAAAATCTCAGATACGTCGCCTTCTCGACGTGACATGACGACGTATTTCTTTTCGTTGCCCCTAACTTGCAGAACCTGATAGTCCACCGGCCCATCACCCGTCACCTTCGCCAATCTTCGCACTCTGCTCTGCCTGAGACTACTCTCTATCCTGCCAGTCAAATCATGATCTGGCCCATGCACCCTCCTGCTAATCGCGTACAGCTTGACACAGAACCTCTCGCATTCAAAGCTGTTTTCTCCTCTCGCCAGTGCCATGATGAGAACGATTCCGCTTCGAACTGTGTCAGATGATTCCTCGCCCTTTCCCTTCACAGATTTTAGGTACTCGTGACGTAAATCTTTCAGCAATTGCTCACTGGGAAGACCCTCTGGTCTCCCATCACGCTTTGCCTCCAGTCTATCAATAGACGATTCTGCTCCGCGAACACTGAAAGCATCCCCCCGAGACTTGTAGTAATCACGGGCATCTCTCCAGTATTCCAGCGCCATTTCGTAGCCTTCTTTCGTCTCTTCCTCCTCAACAAATCGTGCGAGAGCAAGTTGGGCGTACACCCTTTGGCCATTTATATATTCCTCGTCCTCGGTATGGCGCGATCTTCCGATCACCTCTAGCATCTGAGTAGCAGCCCATTTTCCCTCCTCCCTCAACTCCGGGTTTCTTTCGAAGCCTTGCGTGGTGATGACCGTTTGCATTATGGTCGTCAAGGCGCCGACCTTGATGATTTCAGTTGTAGGCGGGTAGTTGTCATCAATATACGATAGCAGGGATTTGCTCATCTCAAGAGCTACTCGGCCTTGATATCGCGACGGCAGTGGGGACATATCTGCCACGGCTCATTGGGATCCTGGTTAGGGGGTAGCCCAGGTTGAATGGTGTCCATCACATCCCTGGTTTTTCCTCCCGCGTATTTGACGAGGCACGATAGATGGGCAAACCCGGCGTCGTCGCCGCGGCAGGAGCAATCACGGACAATGGGCTTCCCGCCGTCGTCGGGATCGCCATCGAGACATATCCAACACGACGCGCCTGGCGGCGGCGGCTGCGGCTGATGGGCCTGCGTCTCCTCTGCCCTCTCAGGCGTTGGGCTGCTGGCGGCCGCAGCGGGAGCGGGGGCCGCGCTCCCTCCCTTCTGCCCCTTCTTCGGCTTGGATCTCTTCGACTTCTTCCCCATCGTGGAGCTTGGTGAGGAACAGGCTGCCAGCGGCCTCGACGGGGGCGAAATGAGATGACTCCACTCTATCGGCCCCGCCCCCCCGTCTCGCTCAACTCAACGGCCTGCTTCTTGCTCCCGTCGGCTAAGCAAGGAGCCTCCCTCGACGTGGGGAAGTGGACCTACAGAGCGCAATGCGTTTGGTTTAGTTTGTGGTTGCGGTGCTTGCAGGGGTGCTTGAGCTACATATTGAGATCTTTTGTATCAGGTAAGTACATAAATAGGAATAAGTCGTACGGCCTCCTCCCTTTCACTTCATTCTCCCTTTCTTTGCTCTTGTGTTGCGCCGCCTAGCACCGGCGTCTGAACCAGGGGAGCCCCGATCCCCAGTGCCGCGACGGCCAGCGGCCAAAATTATCGGGATGGATGCGCCTCGCCACCCTCCGGTCCGCCCTGCTCGCCGCGGCGGCGGGCGTCGGCTGGCTCGGCGACCTCCTCAGACGGATGATGGGTCGGAGTTGCAGAGGCATCCCGGTGGCGAAGGCGCGAAGAGGGATCCATTCGAGGTGCTGGGATTGCAGGGCGGAAAGGAGGGATCGAAGATGGAAGAGGCGACGAAGGCGAGGAGGAAATTGGCCCTGAAGTGGCATCCCGGTGAGTGATTCGATGGCAGCGGTGCACCGCGGGTGCATATGTATCTCGCTTACCGTTCATCGCGTCCGTCGCAGATCGCAACATCGGAAATGAAGAGGAGGCGACGAAGAAGATGCAGGAGATCAACGCCGCTTACAACGAGGTTGAGCGGATGCCTCTACCGGCAGCAATGGCGATGAGGACGTGGTGAGGCGAGCGAGAGCGAGGAGGAAAACAATGACACCCACAATAGAACGGGGAGCCAGCGGAGCCAAAAGAAGGAGGAAAAGAAGCAGAAGAAGAGGGAGTATCGTGCACAGCAGAATGCGGAGAAGAATATGAAGGAAGAGTTCAGTCGATTTCAGAAGGCGCACCGCGCAGCGCGGAGGGGAGCGTTTGCCTCATCTGACAATGCTGCCGGAGGCACGGAGAACGTGGCGTCGAGGCAGAAAGGGGCCAAAAACAGGGGCACGACGAAGGGTGCGAAGAAGAGGGCCAAGAAACGGGCAATGAAGGAAGAGAAAAAGCGAGAACAGGCATGGGAGAAGAAACGACAGGAGTATGCAAAGGAGGTGACTCCCAACGTTGCTCCTACAGCAAAGAAGCGCACGCCCTTCCACCGTCTTTCTCCGGAAATGCGTTGTGGAATCAAGTTTGGATCGAATGCCCTCGTGAGGACTCCCGTCTTCACTGCGATTCGGGCGCGTACTTGGACCATGCTCCACCTCAGCTTGCGGGCCATGCGAAAGCACGCCTGCGATCCGATCCCCTTGCCCGAAGACGAGGGAGTGTTTGTCACGCCGCTTCATATTGCGTGCTACCTCGGCGATGGCGCGGCCGCCAATATTATCATCCAAACAATGATCGGAGGACGCTGGGCCGAGGCGGTGACGGCCAAAACGCGGGAGGGGCAGGATTCCCTCGAACTCGCCTTGGAATCGCAAGGCATTGCCGAGAAGCTGTACGAAGAAGCCCAGATGGAATTGGAAGGGACGGCTTCCAAGAAAGACCTGGAGAGACAGCAGAAGGTCGTTGAGGAGCGCTGGAAAGCCGTTAAGGAAGCGACTGATCTCGTTGGACGGATCAGTACGCTGCAACAGCATGCACGGAAGAAGAGGAGGAAGCACAATATCAAGAGGTTGGCCACCATTTCTATCACAGGCATCATTCTATTCTTCTATCCAGAGCCCACAAAGGCGCTGGTGGCGACACTGCTTGTTACTGCCCTGATTGGCATTGCGGGCTTGGGCGTTGCCAGTTTCATTCTTTTCGGATTCGACGACATTTTTGCTAAAGATGATTAGCGTTGAATCGCTGAGGTCACAAAGCAACACCATCTGGGCCATCTCCGCCCGACGAGCGCACCGTTTCGAACTTAGCACAGCTGGTTGTAATGATGCTCCCCATCGTAACCCTTCGGGACGTCGGCCGTCGGGGGATAATCGTCGTCCCCCTCCCCCTCCGAGTCCGCCACATTGTACATCCCGCCCTTGTCCTTCTTCTTCCGCGTCCGCGTGTACGCCGAGCTGTTAATCAGGTCGCCGTACGTCTCCTTCAGCTTCTTCGCCTTGTCGACCGCCTCCTTTCGCTCCTTGGCCGATCCGTAAAACTTTCCCGCGGAATGGCCGCACGCGTAATGGATGATCATCTTCATTTCGATGGTGTCGCATTCTTCGTCGGACAGTAACTCGAGCTGCTCCCGCTCGAACCCCGCCTGCCACCTCGTCGGACAGCCATCTTTCTCGGCCAAACACTTGCCGTGGAAGTAAACGCTGAAGTTGTGCGTCTTCTCCCTCCCGCCCCGCATCCCGACAAGCTTCCCCGACGGCGCGCCAATTTGGAAGATCTTCGTGCCCCCGCCCTTGATGGAAAATTCGGCGGGGATCTGGGATTGGAACCGCGCCTTGATGAACTTGGCGTTGGACCGGTCCTTGGTCGGGGACCACTCGATGCGGGTCAGTTTGTCGGAATCGTCGAACTGGAGGTCCAGTAAGGAATTGACGTCGGCGCGGGACACGTCAGCAGTAATGGCAATGGTGGTGGTGGCGTCGCGTTTCTCCCCCGCCGCTTTCCGCTTCTTCTTCTTGGGGCCCTTCGGGCCCCCGCCGAGGGCCGCGGCCACGGCCTCCTCCGCCTCGAGCAAGCGCTTCATGCCCGGCATGCCTCCGGCATCCGGACTCCCCTCGCCCGCTTTCAGGGCACTCCCCGCCGTATTGCTACCAATATTGCCCAGCCGCTTGGCCGTGAAGATGCCTCCCTGGATCATATCGGCCGTCAGCTGGGGATATTTGTCGCCGTACCTCTTAAGCACCTTCTGAATGTCCTCTTTGCTCGTGGTGCCCTGCGCGATGCAGTTGCTGCAAATGGTCGAGACGAGGGCCCCAAATGCCTCTTGCTCCGGGTCCGGGAGGGAGCTGTCCCACTCCATTGTCGTGGGCTCCTCTGCGCCCTCGCTCATGATGGGCCGTCGACTTCCGGTGGGCATCGCCGTTGGATCTGTGAGTATAACGCGTATCAGGGAGTCGAGTGCCGAGGAGATGCACTCTGTTGGATACACCAAGCGACGACAGCGGCGAGCACCGAATCGGCAGGGCGCGACGCCAAACCAACAGCTACAGGCAGAATGCGCTCGAGGCCGCTGCCGTCCGCCCGATGCCTCGTCGCCCGCTCTCTTTCACGATCGTGCTCCTCAGCACCTTCTTTGCGGGCGTTCAGAATGAAGTGGAAGCGTTGGGAAGCGTTGAAAATCGGGCTGACTCTAGATTTTTTGTCGACGGGGTGCAACAATGGGGTCAAGACTTCATTATCTAGTAGTTACTATTTCACATACTACGGTGACAAAATAGAAATTGAGGCCGATTGCAGTACCCCAAAACAAACTCCCGTGTCAGATTGCAAAGTCAGCAAATCTGGAGTCTCGCTCGAGCTCGAGCTCAGCTTCGCTTCGTATGATATGTCGAAGTCCTCTCTTCCATCACCAAGCTCACGATGGGAAAGAAGTCGAAGAGGTCCAAGCCGAAGGTGGGGCAGAAGGGAGGTGGCGCTGCCCCTGCTCCCGCGGCTGCGGCCGCTGACGTCACGGCCGCGGGCGTCGCGGGCTCGGGCGCACCGGCCCCTCAGCCTCCGACCCATCAGCCTCCGACCCCGCCGCCCAACGCCGCCTGCTGGATATGTCTCGACGGCGATCCGGACGAGGGAGGAAGTCCCATTGTCCGGAATTGCTCCTGCCGCGGCGACGACGCTGGCTTTGCGCATATATCTTGCCTTGTCAAATACGCGGGAACGAAGACCGCGGAAATTGAGGAGGCGAATGCGTCGGGACAACAATCTAGAAATCCCAGTGAGCCGTGGGAGATATGCCCGCATTGTCGTCGCGAATATCAGGGCCACGTCGCTCTTGAGATGAGCAAATCCTTGCTATCGTATATCGACGATAACTATCCGCCGAGTGATGAATTGATAAAGCTCACCCCATTAACGACCATTATGAAAACGGTCGTCATGATGCACCCAGAAAATAAACCAGAGTTGAGGGAGGAGGGGAAACGGGCTGGTGCCCAGATGCTAGAGGTTATCGGAAGATCGGGCCATCTCAAAGATGAGAAATACATGAATGGTCAATCGATGTTTGCCTTTGCCGCTCTTGCGAGATTTTATGAGGCGGAAGAGACGAAAGAGGGCTACGAAAAGGCGCTGGAATACTGGAGAGAGGCCCATGATCTCTCCAAGTCTCAGGAGGCGGATGGTCTGCAAATTCATGGAATAGAATCTGGTATTGACAGGGTGAGGTGCAAGCTTGGTGGGAGGAAAAAGAGCCGGCCTAGTGAAGATCAACTGAAAGATCTCCGGTACGAGTACCTAAAATCTATGAAGCGATGGGGCAAGGAATCAACTGACACCATTCAAAGCGGAATCATTCTCGCCACGGGACTTCTGAGATCAGGAGAGAACAGCTTGGAATGCGAGAGGTTGTGTGTCAAGCTGCTGGCAATAAGCAGGAGAGTGCACGGGCCAGATCATGATTTGACGGACAGAATCGAGAGTGGGCTTAGGCATAGCAGAGTGCGCAGGCTAGTGACAGTAGTGGCTGCTAATTCCATCGTCCATAGAGTCCTCGAGGTGAATGAGGAGGAGCGAAAGTACACCACTGAAGCCGATGAAGGGGTGGCATCAGAAGTTGCATTCGACGATGGTTACTTGATCATGCCAGGGACGCCCGTTGTTTGCCATGGGCTAAAAAATGCGCAGCACCTAAACGGGAAGCTCGGGGATGTGAGGTCCTTTGACACGGAGACCAACAGGCATGCGGTGCGCTTCGAGGACAAAACCCTGAATAAGGCTTTGGTCAAGGCGGTCAATCTACGCATTGTCATCGATCTCCCTGCCGAATCGTAGGCATGGTGCTTGGCTGTGTAGCAAAGCCGGGTGGATACTCCCTTTCATTGTTCAAGCAATTGCATCAAGGGACAGCCCTGGTCGAGGAGAGTTCTGCCTATCGGAGAATCAAAGAAGAGGCGCAGGAGTGCGAGTTTTTGACGTTGGCACTATTTCCCATGCAGCATAATAGATCCTGCTCCGTTGATATCCTCTAGAAATGAATCAGATTCGCCGTCGTAAACTTTTACGCCACGCAGCCACGTCCCAACCACGCGCCCTCTCAACTCCATCTCTGCATACACGCTCCCGCCTTTCCACCTGTGATGTTCTGTGCTATAACTGTTCGGCTTGCCCGTACAGGTATCTTTTTGTACGCACATAGTCCAGCACGAGAGGACCTCCCGGCTTGGAGGCTCTCGCCTCAGCGCCCACCAATAACCAACATTGAGCGAGTGGCACGAACTCTGCCTCTGCATGCACTAAAGTTGCCCAACTTCTCCTCTTCTATCCATGTATCTCCCCAACTGACTTCGGCCGTGCCTTCATCCCCTGCGTCAAAATGCAAAGCAAAAGAAACCTTTCAGTGTTGGTTTGTATCCTATGAGTAATTCACATCCCATGCCAGATCGAAAGCCGGCACACAAGGCAAAGGAAGGAGTGCAGCACATGGCCACTCATACATTGCTTTTTGTCAGACAGCGACACGCCGAGGTGAAGGAATGCTCGGCGGGTTATTAAATCCGACATGCCACACAACCATCTCGTTTACTTACCATCCCGCCAACCCGTTACCCTGTGCAGCCTAGCATTTTCAGAAAGCAACGTGTGAGCAAGGTCGCAGCAGCATGAGAGATGTGCTCTCCTTCTATACCTTCCACACGACTGCAGAGCGCTAATATGGAAGGGCGAATGGAGGGGTTCAATGCATAGCACAATTGCAATGCACCACTTTTCTCGCAAGGTAAACAAATCTGCCCAAGGTAGCGGCAATCATACGAGCAGAAACACATCCTTGCTGATCTTTCCTCAGACGCAACTGACTTACAACAATCCCCGCACATTTTGCCTGTGTAAATGGGAAGCAACAAGAGAGTGAGACAGAACGTCTGAATTCCCCACTCCCGACATTCAGACACCATTCATGAATCAGAAACATCACTATCATTCCTCGCAACCGGAGTTGCATCAGACGGAATCCGACTGTAAATGGGTGATTGGCTTCATCCTCTTCACTTTCAATCGTCTGCTCAGAAATTAAAACATAAGTCTTCAGACGTCCCCCAGCGCCCAACGCAAAGACTGCGCTCGCGCATCCCCCGAATGTCAGTAAGGAGAATCCGCGACACGGGGCAGTAGGGATGGGTGTATCGTCATCGCAGATTTGGCCGCCCGTTGCGCCCACAAGTCAAGATTGCGATGTGCACTTACCCCTGCCCCCGATTATTGTTCGTTTGCAGCCCATACCCCCTTATCCCATGCTCCCCATCTTTCTTCCCCCAGATAACAAGATTGTTTAGCACCTCCCATTCCGTCTAAATCTTGCTCGGCCCGTACTTCTCCGTGGGCAACCTCCGTTTGCTCTTCAGCTCCTCCGTCATGTCCACGGGCTCAATCCCGGCATTCTCCAGCACCTCCCTCAGGTTGTCGAAGTACTTTTCCTTCCGCTTCTTCGGCACCCGCGCCGCCCGGATCTCCCCCGGCCGATCCACATACTCGATCGTCGCCATGGGGGCGTTGTCCCTCGTATTTTATCAGGGAGGTGACCATGTTCCGGAGCATCGCCCATTTGTGCTCGGGGGTGCGGCCGAGCTTCCGGTATTGGGCGAGGCGCTTCCTCATGATGGGTGGTGTGTGGTGTTGCAATATAATTTATGTGAAGGCGTTGTGTTGTGTTGCAAAAGACGGGTGCCGGCCACCGCAGCTGGAACAGGTGAACGCGATAAAAGGAGGGGCAAATAAGAGGATTTACAGCGCCGCCAGGGCCGCCGGGATGGGATGGGGTCCAGCGCGGAAGGTGTTGGGTTGTGGTTTGCGTTGTGCTGCTTGCCCTGCCTTGCCTTTTTTTAGGGGCTTTACGTACCTAGGTATTGTACGTACTTTGGAGCCTGGACCTATGACACTGCTTCTCTCGTTCCGGCGCCATGTTGCCTCTAACATGAACTATTGATCCTTCTTCGCCTTTGGATCGTCCTCCGGCACTTCTTCCTTCTCCGTCGTTGATTCCTCCTCGGGCCGGCTAGGAATAGGCGGTGGCATCGGTGGGGGAATCAGCACATCGCTCACTTCCTTCGGCAAGGCCAAATAAAACACCGTCAGGAACAACGCCAGCATCAAAAACAAGCTCCACGGCATGTAATCCACAAAGACCTGCAGAAACTCCTCCAACGGTCCCTTCTGCGGCTTCTCCTGCTCCCTCGATTGGATTTCCCCGCTCTTCACCGCCGCAATGAATTCCGCAATGCCAAACACGGACGCGTCCTGCCAGTACGTGCGGTTGGGCACGTCGATGACGAACAATTCCGGCAGATTGTCCCTCCCGATGGAGAATTGGTTGAGAAACTTGTCCCACTTTTTGCCGTCCATCTTTCCGAACACATAATCCTCTTTGTGGGCTCCGTTGACGGCGTATTGTTTGAGTTCTCGATGGAATTGGGTCGTTCGGACTTCGTCGTCCGGGTTGTACACCGCAATGGCCAGCGCCTTCCCCCGCCGGCTGACGTAGCGAAAGTTGTGCCCACCCAGCTCGATCACCACCGCGAGGTTCTGCTCCCGCACAAAATCCACCAATGCGTCCGTGGTCGCCTCCCCTGCGTAGAGTCGGATGGGGACGTCCTCCTCGATGCGTGCGATGAATCCCCCGGCGGGCACGGCGCCCTTGTCCCCGTCGAAGAATTGGGCGAGCTCCTCTTTTGTCGTGTCGGGCGACAGCAGGCCGAACGAGCCCAGCGCCTGGAACTTTCGGGCCACCTGGCCAAAGACGCGGGTGCGCTCTGTGGATTGGATCAGTTTCTCCGCTTCCTTTTCGGCGTCGGTGGCTCCCGAGGCGTCGATTGATTCCGACGATATTCCGTCTAAATTGGGATCGTACACCACAAACGCCACGGGGATTCGGCCGAGCAATTCTTTCTTCGCCTCCTCGTGCGTGGACACAATTTTCACCGCCCTTTCGCTCATCTTCTCCCCAAATGTGATGATGGAATCCTTGTCCCGCCCCAGCGGATAGTCATAGAAGTCCCCGTCCCGGAAGTATTTGAGCGTGGGATAGCCCTTGATGCCGAATCGGTTGCACAGCTTCTTCTCGGAGGTGCAGTCCACTTTCCCGATGGCCATTTTTCTAGATGCCACATGCACCAGCAACGTCAGATACATGAGATGATTTCAACGAGAAATGGATGGATATGAGCACTTCCTTACTCACCCGGCCAAGAAGGGAGCGACCGCATCGAGCACCGGCTCTAACTTCTTGCAGTGGCCGCACCTTTGTTGTACGAGTGTAGCAAGACGCAGCAAATTGCAAAATTGACTCATGAGATGTGCGCATCAATTCAAGGCGGCGCGCGAACGGCGACGGAATGCAACCAGCACCACTCACCAGGGCGCGTAAAACTTGAGCAGCCACAGTCCGTTCGCCGGATCCTTCAAATGGTCGTCGAAGTCCTTCGTTCGCAGCTTCACGACGGTGGCGTGAGGGGTGCCGAGGTCTGCGGCCCCGGCAATGCCGACGAGGAGGGCGACGAGGGCTGCGAGGAGCAGCGGCGCGGCGGCCGCCGACCGGAGGGCCATCGTTTGCAAGGTTGCGACGGTGAAGTGGGGCGGCGTGGTCGACAGCAGGGCGTGGTGATGAGGGCGTGGCGCTTGCGTTGGTGCAGTGTAGGACGGATCTTTTCTACGTATTGCGCTTCTTTTTACGCCTGGGAGGGACGTTTGTAGCGTAAATTGCAATTCATTCCACGTGTCGCTCGGCGGTGCAACCTTTGCAACAACCAACAACAACAACAAAAAGCAGCAACGCGGTGGATGCACCATCCCAAGCGGCGCGGCAACAGGGGGACGCCTCGAGGAGGTCGCTAGCCCAAGAGATTCGCCGCGTTGTGCTCGGTTGATCTTGTTGCGCCATACTGCAACACGTCGTCTTACATCGATCTCGCGCCACAGTGAACCATCACGTTCGTCATTCGTCAGTTGCCAGGCTCTGCACCGACACTTGCAGCGCTCGCTGGATACATTGACGCAACAATTTGCAAACGCTAAGCCATGGATCCTCCGCGATCATCTCGCACGAGGCGCAAATTGTGGCCACTAATATTAATACCGGCGGCGGCATCGGCGTCCCTCGGGCCATCGTCGCTATCACCGTTTGGCGTCCGGAAGGCATTGCTGTCCGGACAGAGGCGAGGGCAACACAACAATTATTCAGACGATGGTCGATGGAGGCGTGACGTTATATACTCGTGTCGGGGAGGATACGCCGATTACGTTGGCGACGACGATGACGGTCCGTGGGACGACGAGCAGCAGCAAGAGGGCGATGGCGGTGCCGAGCAAGAACCACAGCAACCGCAGCAGCCACCGCAGCAGCGGCAGCAATATCCCGGGCAGACCAATGCATATGGACAATCGCCGCCTCCGTGGCAAGGCTATCAGCAGCAGCAGCAGAATTGGGAGAATCGAGGGGACGAGCCCTCGCTTCCGGGAGGGCCGTCGCAGTATCCGCCGCAGCAGGGTGGACGAGGAGGAATGCACGGCGGGCCGCCGCAGCAACGACAGCACAACCCGTACTCGCAGCAGCAGCCGCCGCAGTATCCTATGCATCCGGGACAGCAGCAACAGCCGCGGCATCCACAGCAGCACTCCCAATACCCGCCCCCGCCCAATCTTCCGGGGTATGGGGGTCCCGGTGCCAGCGGAGCCCACCCCTCCGGCAGGGTGGACCACGCCCATATGCGTGGGATGCCACCTCCGGGGATGGCCTACGAGGAGGACGACTCCGACAACGACGAGGAAGGAGGGGTCACTCTGCCCACGGAATCATCATCGTCGTCGGGCGGCGGGGGCACGGACCTGTCCCAGTTCGACAAGGACGTCATCTTCAACGGACTCAAGCGGCTCTACCGAAAAAAGATCCGCCCGCTTGAGTTGTCGAGCAAGTACGGCCACTTCCACTCCCCGCCGCTGAGCCCCTCGGACTTCGATTCCAAGCCCATGGTCCTGCTCCTCGGCCAGTATTCGGTGGGGAAGACGAGCTTCATTCGGTATTTGCTGGGGCGGGACTTTCCGGGCCAGCGCATCGGCCCGGAGCCCACGACCGATCGCTTCGTGGCCATCCTCAAGGGGGATTCTGGAGACAAAATTGTGCCGGGGGCGGCGCTGTGCAGCCAGGCCGATCGGCCGTTTCGCGGTTTGTCGCCGTTCGGGAACAACTTCCTGAGTCGGTTCGAGGGCGTGGAAATGGATTCGCCGATCCTCAACAATATTACGTTGGTCGACACGCCGGGGATTTTGTCGGGGCAGAAGCAGAACATCGGGCGAAATTACGATTACGAACAGGTGATGAAGTGGTTCGCGGAACGGGCCGATCTGATCATCATCATGTTCGACGCTCATAAGTTGGACATCTCTGACGAATTGAAGCGGGTGATCGAATTGCTCAAGCCGCACCAGGACAAGATGCGCGTGCTCCTCAACAAGGCCGACGCCATCTCGACGCAGCAGCTCATGCGGGTGTACGGCGCGCTCATGTGGAGTTTGGGGAAGGTCATGATGACCCCGGAAGTGTGCCGGGTGTACATGGGGAGCTTCTGGGGGGCGCCGCTCAAGAATAAGGAGCAGGCCACGCTGTTGACGCAGGAGAAGCGGGATCTGTTCAACGACATTGCGCAGCTGCCCCAAAATGCGGTGATGCGGCGGATCAACGAGTTGGTGAAGCGGGCACGGTCGGTGAAGGTCCACGCGTACATCATTCACTATCTGCGCAAGCAGCTGCCGTACACGTGGGGGAAGCGGGAGAAGCAGCGACGATTGATCGATCGGCTGGACCGGGAGTTTGTCATGTGCGCGCGAAGGTACGAGCTGCCGCGGGGAGACTTTCCGGAATTGGAACCGTTCCGGCAGGCGCTGCTCGAGATCAAGGATCTCTCAGAGGTGCACAAACTTGACAAGAAAATGGTGAAGGAGATGGACAAGGTCTTCAGCGTGGACATTCCCAACTTGCTGGAGCAGGCCAAGTTTCACTGAACAAGATTAGAGCGGGTGTCAGGGCCTAAACTCGAAACTGGGACATTCAGCAAGCACCAACCCCCTACGCTCCCCTCTCATCTTTTTCTTTGATAGCTGCGAGATCCGAGCAATCGTTTTGGTGGCTTGGCCAGTGAATGGTCTGACACTCTCTGCTGCAATACTGCGTAATCTTGCAGTTGCCGCATACTCGGATGAGTTTCGGTTCCAACCGTTTGCCACATTGCACACACATAGCCGTCTTGGGAATTACCCTCTTCACTCCATTGTACATTCCCTTCAAACAGGAGCACGGGATGTGTTTGTTGAAATAGCGAAGCGCTTCGCGCTGTCCCCCGCCAACGAATTTCACGCATCCCTCAAGACCTTGTCGTTCGATTGTGCCAAAATCAGAGGTGCGGCCGTCATGAGACGCAAGCACCAGGTGCACGAGAGCTAAAGCTGTTGGCAATGCGCTGTTCAGGAGTGGCACCTCGCCTGAACGCATGTTCAGCATCATGTCAGCTCCGACTGATGCCAAATGAGAGCACACCGATTTGCGTGCAGACTCGTTTTCCCACACCTCGGGATTCTTTTGGTTGAGCGCTTCTTCTAAGACCATCAGAAAGGCGGCCGCCTCAATGCTTTCACCTTCACCCATCTTTGCAATGTAGTCGTCAAAGAAATCACGGATTGCAATAAAAACACTATTGCAAATGGGAGGCACAGGCTGGGCGCATCCGTGACGGCAGCTCCCCGTGCCGGCGATATTCATGCCGGCGAGGAGCTGGTCCAATGGCGCCGAACCTCCATCGCCGCCCTTCCGCCCATCTTTAGCCCCGCCTTTCTTCCCTCGTTTGCCTTTGCCCTTCTTCGCCGACGGCATGGCGAATTTTCTGCGGATACTGCTGTTCACCCAAAGGCGCCAGATCTTCGCCGTTACCACCCGGCCCACGGCCTGCTTCTTTCTCCCGTCGGCCGAGCAAGGAGCCTCCCTCCCCTTTTGCGCAATGCTTGTGCTTTGCTTGAGATCTTTTGTGTCAGGTAAGTACTCTAGATAGGAATAAGTCGTACGGGTACGACTTACATAAGGTACCTACCACAGATCCCTCTTCCTCTCTTTCCTCTCCCAAAACAAACCCCGCAAAGATCCGGCGCGCGTTCCGACGACGCCGTAGGTAGGACCCGTCCTCGCCGCAAGAGGCCGAGCAGTCGTCCATTGCCCCGCTCAACATCCCCTCCTCCCTTCTTCTAGCATCGGCAGATATTGCAACACTGGCGCTCCGGGCGAACACCTCCCTCTCCCTCATCAAAGGGCTGGCGCGTCATTTTTGCGTCTGCACCATCAAGGATCGGATCCACTCCAAAACCACCACGAGTGTCATTTCACATCAATAAGGGCTAACGCTCGGAGAACCGACGCATCGCTAATCATAATCATGGGCAAGAAATCCAGGAAAGTGAAGAGCGGCGGCGGCGACGACGATAAGCTCGCCGAGCCCTCCCCCGAGTTCTTCGCCCAGCTGGTTTCCCTGAGGGAGCAAACCGAGGAGCGCCGCCGTCTGGGGAGCAGCTGCAATGAGGCGCGCCGTCACAATCCCCGCGTCAACGCCGAAGCGGAGAGGATTGCAACGGAGGCTCGCGCCTTCAAGAAGGCCCGGATGAATGGCATTGCTCACAAGATGTACACTCAGGCGATCACGCTCGATCCCTTCAACCACACCTACTTCCACCACCGGTCCGAGGCGGCGTTCAACGCGAGGCAGTGGGAATTGGGCCTCTGGGATGTCCAGCTCGCGCTGGATCTTTGCCACCCGCCCGAGGACTTTGCGTTGGACCCGTGCTTCGCCATCATGTGGACTACCCTCACCCGCTGTCATCTGGAATTAGGGCAGTTGGAACAGGCGAAGCAGGCTTGCGAGATGGGCCAGTACCTCATTCCTGAGGAAGTCCAACTCACGCAGAGAGGAGTCAACATTCTGGCGAACTATCACGCCATGATTGTCGACGCGATGGGCTCGATGCCCAGCAACCGTGTCAACGTTGTGATCAAGCCGGTCAAAGATCCTGAGGACGAGCTGATGTTCTTGTACAGCACCAAATCGGCCTCCCTTGAGGGGAAGCCCAGGGACGTGGCCCCGCTTCAGCCGGAGCTCCTCGCCGTAGATCTTGACGAGTCGGTGCCAATGGACAAAATCTTGGCCTACGTGAACAGCGAGAAGCTTCCGGAGTGGTCGGAGGGACCTGACGCCTTGGAGAAGGCGGGGGGCGCCTTTCCCGTGCCCGAGACGGGGTACTGGGTCACTTCCATCCCTGTTTTTTCGAAGAAGGACCGTACCGAATTGCTCAACCGCCTCATGTGCGATTGCTTGAAGACCAGCAAGATTGTCGTGCTTCGCGTGGAGGAGACGGAGGAGCCTCCCGTCGTGGATACCGCAGCGTACCTTGCCGCGGTGGTGAAGAATGCAAAGAACTGCGAGAAGCTGTACGGGAAGGGCCGGCGCCTCGTCGATTCTGAGTGATGTCGGGGCGAGATACAACACACGAGAAAAGAGGGGCGGCATTCAGACATTGGATGGGGGGTTGTTCGATGCGCATTGCAATTGACATATGTTGCAGCAAGAGTTACAGATACTTGCCAGACACGAATTCACGGCGATCTGTTCCACCTATTGCAGGGAGTATTGCAGGGGATTCATATCACATATTACTGACAGATCGAACTCTTTCGGGAGATTCATTCTAGTAATCAACAATTACTTGACTGGTGCTCAAGAGAAATAATGTACAACACTTGCTACAGGTTTCACGCTACCGTTCCGTCGCGGCCACCTCGCCCCGTCCGCCGCCATTCTTCCCGTCATTTTCCCGCTTCGTCCAGCGACACGCGGTCCCCTCGCTTGGCCATCCCCCGCACTTTGCCACGACGCCAAACGCCTCCCCGCCCTTGGACTCCCGCAATATGTCCAGCGCCCGCTTCCCCTGATACTTCTTCCGCGGGTTCTTGTACGCGGCGATGGCATTTCCCAGCGGCGCCACGACGTGCTCGTGGTACATGCCGGCCAATCCCTCGACGGTGCCGATGTCGCGCGCGAACTGCGTGCCGGCCTCGGCTATGCGGCGGGCCTCGTGCGGGTGGGCCTCGGCCCACTCGTACTTCTCGCGGAGGTCGGAGAGGTCGGTCTGGACGGGGATGAAGTGGACCCATGGCTCGAGGTGTACGTGGTACCAGTCCTGTGTGGGTGTGACGTGATGGAAGAGGACTCCTGGAAGAGCGAGCTTTTCCAATGTACCGGTCCAGGTCGTACCGCCACCCCCACCGAGATCGAGGTGGTAGCGATACCTCGCGTGCTCGGCCATGGTCATCGATTTCCCGACGGCCTGGATCCCGAACTTGCTTTGGAGCAGCTGAAAGTCCTCGTTTTGAGAGGCCGGCACTTTCTGCCCGTTGACGTTGCAGCTCGCGAACCGAATGTCGACCCACGGCCGTACGTCCTCGCCTAGTTGGGAGTCGCGTTCCGCCTCGGAAGTGAGGAGGACGCCCCGCCAACGGGGCGTGAGGACGTCGTCGCCCAGGGCCCAGAGGGCGTCGATGGCCGACTGAGTCTTGTCGTCGCCGAACTCCGCCTCGATGGGAGCAACGTCGTCGCGGTAGGTGGGGGCGCGCATGTCCGGGAAGAGGGTGTGGAGGAACCTGCGTAGTCGTTGCGATTCAAGCCAAGATAGAGAGTGAGCGTCGATCGCAACAAAGAGAACAAGGCAGCCCGATCTCTCTCGAAATCTCACATGAAGTCCGTCCCGCGCCACACCACCTGCGGCACCAATTCGTCCCAATAGTCCGGGCCGTCGAGCAATCCCATCTCCTGCCCGAACACGAGGCCGTGCTGGAAGTGCCGTCCCGTCTTCAATCCGTTCGCCCCGCCCAACTCCTCCGCATTCGCTCCGCCCTCGTCGAACGTCGTCCGCGGCCTCAAGTCCTGGCACACCGTCCCCGTTCGCTGGAACTCGTCGAAGCACGGCACGAACGGCCGGGGACTCTGCGGCATGGCCATCGCGCTGGGCATGTAGATCGGATCGGCGAGGACGCTGCCGAACTGAAGGATGGGCGCCCACTTGTCCGACTTGCAGTACTGACTCTCCTTGAAGAGGCACGGCCGTCGAATGCGTGGCATGTCTCCTACTGACAATAAGACCACCCAATCGCCGCTTGCCGCTCCCTGGAATCTGGACGGGTAATTCTTCCGCAAAGCGGCGGCGAGGAAGGGGGCGACGATGTACGCGCGCCGGCACCCCCAGTCGCAGTCGGGGACGTTGTGCACCACGACAAAGTCGTCGGTGGCCGCGTCGTAAACGAAGAAGAGGACCTCCCGGTGGAACGCCCGCGCCGCCAGCAGGGCCGCGTCGATGTCGTACTCGGTCACGTTGGGCCTCCGCTCGGCCGGAATATCCAGGGCATTGGCCGTGGCCAACACGGCCTGCTCGACGTCGGGGGCCAGCTCGGACTGGCCCTTCTCGGCCTTGCGCGCGCGCGCCGCGGCGGCGCGGAGGGATCGCTTCCGCAACGCCGTGGCGTCCTCCTTCGAGCGCTTGCGGATGGTGACCGATTGGATGATGGCCGTGGCGAGGGAGCGCCGGCCCTTATTGTTATTGGCGCCATTTGCGCCGAGGCGGGCGTCGGACTGCAACAGAAATCGATGGCCGGGAACGTAGTGGTCGTAGTCGATTTCGCCCCGCTCCGCCGCTAGGAGGGAGAAGGCGAGGTGAAGGACGCACGCGGACGCTATGGCGGTGAAGGCGAGGCCGGACCGCCGCCGCCGCTTCCGTCGGCGGTCGCCGTCGGGCTTGTGCATCGTCGAGCCGCCCATCGTTCGACTGTGTGCACAAGATGTGCGCTGAATGTGACGGAGTGATCGCGAGCGAGGTGCCACCGCTATTATACCGCTGCCGCTGCTATTATTGATTGCAATATGAGCGCTGCTGCGCGTCGCCATGGGCCCTGGCCCCCTATGTAGCTGCATTTGCGGCAATTAAGGGGGAGGCGGCGCGGTCTCGAGGTCGAGGGGGGTCACCGCTTGAGGTCATTGGTCTACGATACGTAGGAATTGGCCGTCTTTCACTCCTCAATCGCGCGCACGCTCTCGCAAGCGATGCACCAACCTAAAACAACGATGGCAACGCCCACCGCGACGCGGCATCGCCGGCGTAGGAGGGGCGCCTCCGCGGCGGCCGGCCTGATGCTGGCCGCGTTCTTCGCCGCCGACTGCCTCGTTCGCGACGACGAGCGCCTTCGTTCGCCTCGCCTTTTCGGCGGGAGGCGGCAGCTCCTCCGCTCCCTCGACGCCTCCCACGCGAGAATGGAGGAGCTTGACTCGGAATTCGTCCGGAGGGCCGCACTGCTGTATGATGATAGCAACGCAGTCGAGGGACAGGGTGCGGGTGCACCGTCCCCGAAGCCGCCGCCCGCGCCGCTGCCTTCCTACACCCTCGCCGATGCCCTCCTCGAAGCGCCCAAGTGGGAGCACACCTTCGCCCTCCTCGTCTACGATCCATCCACGGACGAGTTTGTGGGCTACCATTCCAAGCACCACCAATGGCACTCGAGCGGCAAAAAATTGTGGGCGAGCCTGTCGCACCTGGCCGGCATGCTCCGCGCGACGTTCCCGCAGCGGTTTCGATCTGACCGAGAGGAGTTTGTCATTGCAATTGGGAGCGGAGATTACCCTCACGTCAAGCTGTCGCAGCTTCCGCACAAAGGAGGGTCGCCCGTGCTCATGTTCGGGAGCGTTTTTCGCGATCCGACGCTGTATCCTAACTTGGTGGCAATGCCAACGCCCGGATTGCACTTGGGGTGCTTCGAACTCTATGCGCGGACGGGGAGCGTGTGCGGCGGATTCAGGAGTGCCTTGCCCGTGGTACCGCCGTCGAAGTGGGACGACTTGATCGTGCGTTTCCGATGTATGCAGTGCAATGTTATCTACCGTTCGTTGGTGCTCTCTCGCTCACCAATGCTCACTTATCTTATCGACAGCCGCAGGTGATCTGGCGGGGCACGGATTTCGGCTATCTTTCCCGGCTCCTGCGTCCCAAGCTTTCGGCGCCGTTGGGGAATTATATCGAAGGGATGGTGGAGAATCGGAAAGCTACTGTCACGGGCCACGTGGAGAAGAAACGGGCGGCGACGCAGGTCCTGCGCGAGCAGTACGACAGATTGCTCCCGAGATGGAAGGGGGCAGTGTTGACGGCGGAAGCTGAACTGGAAGCAGAAGCCGCTGGAGGCAATCAAACGATCGCCTGGGCCGACATTCGGTTCTCTCGACAAATGCACAACGGCATGCTGGCACCAACGAAGGGCTCGGCGATCTACCAAACGTACGACGAGGTGGGCATCGCCACGGGCGACTTCCTCTCCAAGCCCGCGCACGCCAAACATCGCTACCAGATCGATCTTGGGGGAGGCGGCGGCACCACGTGGTAAGTGAATTGTAAATGGCGCCAACCCCTTCAACAATCGTTTTGACGCGTGCACACACAACTTTTATTTCAGGACGGGAACGCTGGACAAGCTCGCTATGCCGGGATTGCTCTATCATCACGTCACGCCGACGAAGGACTACTTTTACGATTCGTTGGATCCGTGGGTACATTTCGTTCCAGTTGCTGCTGACCTCTCGGACCTACGGGAGAAGTACGAATGGGCGGAATCCCACCCGGCAGAGGCGCAGCGGATTGCCGAACGGGCGACAGATTTCGTGCGCCATTTGGGCATGGCGGAAGGACTCGGTAAAATGTTTGACGAGACGTTCCGTACGCCACTGCGGAGGGTCATCGACGCGTATCGACCCGTATCGAACGATGGGACCGGAAGGACGTGGAGGAATGTGTTGGAGGAGAGCGACGTGGTGCCCGTGATACGGTGCGCGGAGCGTGCGGACCAGATCGCGTCGTGCAAATCGGTGGAGGGGGCGATGGACGCCGCATTGCAAAAGCGAATGCGCCTGCCAATCTTCGTGGAGCAGTAGCAGCAGTAGCATCGAATCGGCTAGAAAATCGTTGCCCGTGGGCGAGGAATGGACCTCTGGGCGAGGCCACACCAGTCGTGCAATCTCGCGACCTACACAAACCCAGGACTGAGCCCTGACGACTCCGGGGGACTGAACTCTCTCGCTCTCCACGACACGCCGGGGGACTGAACGCTCGTTGACGTGCTAGAAGAGAGAGCTCATAAAAAGCTTTGGACTCTCTCAGCACAGCAGCCAACTACAACCATGGCGACGTCATCCCCTCCCAACGCTGCCAAGCTCGTGGCAAAGGCGAAGAAGTGCAAGGGAGCCAAGACTGTAGAGGCAGTCTGCGACCACATCAGTGAAAACGCCAGCTGGTGCGATGGAAAAGTCGTCGACGAGTCGATTATGAAGGTGCTTCTCGATGCCACCGACGCTATGGCGATCGTGCACAAGCGTTACGAGAACTGCGAGTTGGCCGAGGTCGCGAGGAAGATGTTCAACGGCGAGGAGGACGATTGGGGTGAGATACCACCATCAAGGTGTCTATTATTTTGTTTCGGCGCATTTCCATGACTGACTTATCTTTCCTCTTCTCCGGAAGCCGAATCTGCTTGGAGCTCTCTCAATGATGCCTGGCTGCACGTGGTCAAGGGCCACCCCGAGTTCGTGACGAAAGATGTCCTTCGCACTCTGAGCAAGATCACTTGGGGCGATTTCGAAGGGATGAGCGGCCTCGAGGACAGCGCGGAATACCAGCAGCTCGCCTGCTAGACTTCTCTCTCTCTTCTCTTGTGCCGTTCGGAGTACTGCT
The DNA here is from genome assembly GCA_036939355.1 of Thalassiosira profunda. Classification (NCBI taxonomy): domain Eukaryota; phylum Bacillariophyta; class Thalassiosirophyceae; order Thalassiosirales; family Thalassiosiraceae; genus Thalassiosira; species Thalassiosira profunda. The sequence continues at coordinate 6,867 of JALLAP010001220.1, read as the reverse complement.
TCAGAGCATCATAAAGTAATTGTTGATTACATTGACAGTTGTGCTCTTTGGCCCAAGATCTCTCGGTACACTACACAGAATGCAGTTGCCCCATCCTCTCACGGTGCCAGGCTACAGGCACGCAGGATTGCAGTACGCAGGACATGCGTCAAAAGACGAAACTTCGGCGCCGTCGATCGCGCCGATCTTGTTGCAGCGCCTGTCCGGCTTCTTTCGCACCCATGGGTCGCAGGTCTTCGTCTTTCCGCTCCTGGTTGTATAAGTCCAGCTGGGATCGTTGACACAATTGGTAGTCGGCGGCGAGCCGGTTGGCGGCGAACCGGTAGGGCTAGGAGGACTGGGCGCAGGAACAGGAGCCGGCGTGGGAGCCGGCGTGGGATTGGGCGTCGTCGGATTCGGCGTGGGCTGATCGGTCTGTGAAGTAAAACGAATGTGAGATCGCAGAATGCTCGCAGAGACATTGTATCGTCTTCGCTGCAATCGCGACTTACCGGCTGCGCCGTCGTGGGGTTTGGCGTCGGATTGGGCGTCGTCGGATTCGGCGTGGGCTGATCGGTCTGTGAAGTGAAACGAATGTGAGATCGCAGAATGCTCGCAGAGACATTGTATCGTCTTCGCTGCATGCTGAGCCGTCGTGGGGTTTGGCGTCGGCTCGGGGGTCGGCGACTTGCTTGGGCTGCTCGTCGAAACCACAGGGCTAGGCGTCGGCGACTTGCTGGGGCTCTTCGAGGGCGACGAGCTGGGGTTCACCGAAGGGGACGGCGTTGGCTCGGGAGTCGGCGATTTGCTCGGGCTGCTCGTCGAAACCACAGGGCTGGGCGTCGGTGACTTGCTGGGGCTCTTCGAGGGCGACGAAGTGGGGTTCTCCGAAGGAGACGGCGTCGGCTGCGAGCAAACGATAAGATGTGAGCAACAAACACGTTGATTCTGATCTCCGCACATCGACGTTTTGCAATCTCACCTGAGGGGTTGGCTGATCCGTGGGGCTCTTCGAGGGTCCAGCGGTGGGTGTTGTCGATGGGCTCTGCAAAGCGAAATGTGAAGCGGAATCAGCGCATGTGATGGGCAATTGGAACAAGTCACCTGAGAGAAAGACTCACGTTGGTGGGCTGGCTCGTTGGCTGCTGAGTCGGAGGGCTTGTGCCGGTGCCACAGATCGTAATGTCGTCAATTCCAGCTTCGACGAGATCCCCCGGTCCAGCGCCATCTGATGCCATAACCCGAAGCTTGACATCGGACCCCGCCGGAATTACCGCCGTAGCCTGTGTCCAAGCTGCATTTGATGTAACATCTCCGATACTGGCCAGCGTGTCCCAGTTGAGTCCACCATCGAGGGAGAGCTCGACGCGACAGTAATCACCTTCCAAATCATCTCCTGCATCCCGCTGACCAAAAAAGTACCAGAGCGATAGCTCGGACTCGATCGGGACAGCCCATGTCGGCGACGTCACGCTGCACATTCCTCCGTCGACATCCTCCGTGCCCGCGCCCGTGTTACTAGCCGTGAACAGAGCCTTCCCAGTGGAGGGGGTGGCGCTATGATCGCCTCCAAGCTGGGTGGTCACACCACTGTTGACGATTTCATTGGGCGTGCCAAGCACAAACATTCCTGTGCTGCAAGTGTCGATGTCACCGGGTGTCCACCCTGACGGCACGGTCGCATCAGCGGCAGCGCCAAACGATTCAAAGTCTTCTTGAATGGTACAGAAAGTTGGGGCTGGGGTTGGCGGGGGAGTTGGCTGATCGGTCTGGAGACAAAGAAGCGCAGTGAGAACACAAGATGCTCGCAGCGAAATGGTACAGTCGATACCTTACCGGCTGGTTCGTGGGCTGAGGGGTCGGCTGATCAGTGGGCTGCGGGTCCGTCGGATTGGGCGTGGGATTGGGCGTGGGAGCTGGCGTCGGCTGCGGCGTCGGAGCGTTGGTTGGCGCCGGGGTAACCGTCGGCGGCGACGGACTGGGCGGAGGTGGACTGGGCGGAGGAGGCGGCGATCCTGCGTTGATCGTAATGTCAGCAGTTCCCGCGCCGGCGTCGATGGAATTGACCGTGATGGTGTCGCTCGTGCCGGTGACCGTGACCGGGCCACCGACGCCAAGCTTGTGCAACAACTCGGACTCGGCGTAGCCACAGTTCTCGCCTTGTGCGTCGCAGCCGGAGTAGCTTTGGATCGTGACTTGGTCCCTCCCTTCGACTGTGTTGGTATTGTGATCTTTATCCCAATTGAAGCCAATGAACACGTTGCCAAGCTTGATCACGACTGGGGGTCCGCTGCCATCACTGTAGTTGATGTGACTCGTGATGGTGCCCGACCAGTCGCTGCCCGCAGTAAGAGACAGCTGCTGATCGTCGAACCAGCCCAGTTGCCAGGTCTTGGCATTGTTGCTGCAGGATTGTATTGCAAATGATCGGCGTGAGAAATTAGTATGATCACAGATGTGAGCAAAGCAACTGCAATTGCACTCACAAGCACATGTACTGTTCGTCGTTGGAGTACGAGTACCCCATGAAGCCCGTCTGGTCCTTGTAAGATCCGGCTTCATTTGAGTGCGCGAGGTTGATGTTGTGACCGATTTCGTGCATCTGGCCGGAAGGGTAATTGCACCACTGGTTGCTGTAGACCGAGTTCCAAGAGTTGATGTACGCGTACGCAATGCCGCCTGTCAAAGGAAGAGAAGGCGGAAAGATGTGAGCAAAAGTTGCAATGCGTAGAACACTCTGGCGCGATGTCACGATGCATATCACGTGCACGCAACTCACTCATGGCGCCGGGCGGCATGCAGTGCATGACGTGGGTGGCGAGGTTGCGGGCCGAGGACACTCCGAACATGCTCGCCAGCTCGGCGTTGACGGCGTTCCTGAGCACACTGTCTCCTTGACCGGCGGTGTAACCGGGAAGGTGGACAGTCACGACGCCATTGGTGATGGAGGTGGAGCTGCCGCCCGCTGGAGTGTTCGAAAGGGCCCTGTTCCCGACGGGGTCGAAGATCAGCTTGTCGTGGGAGCAGCGCGCGTACTGGCTCCTGAGGTTCACCTGGTCCCCCGCTGAGCTTCCATCGGCATTCTGCCCAAAGACCTCGTCGCGGAGATAGGCATCGGTGAAGCCGTACTCGGCGTCGTCGACCTTGATCCGCACGGCGAGGACGGTCCTGGTTCCGACCATGGCCAGGTTGCGGCGCAGCGCGGCGAGGTTGCGCGCCTGCTCGGGGGTCCGCTCCTCCTCGAGGGTGCGGTCGAAGAGCGACGGGGACTGGCCACCGCCGGCGGCCTTGTTCTCCTTCTCCTTCTTGGGACGCTTCCCCTTGAGGTCGGCCTTGCCGTTCGAAATAGTCGTGCCGGCGGGCAGGATGATTCGATCGGACCCCGTGCGGAACAACTTCTTGGCCTGGCCGGGGGGGAGGTCGGCGTTCGTCAATTCGAGGATCTGCCCATCGGGGAGCTCGATGTTGTCCAGCTGGTCGGGGCCGTCTACGCCGTCCTCGTACTCGATGTCGGCCTGCATATGATAGCGAGGCATGGCGAGGAGTTGCAACAACGAGCAATGATGAGACGGGCGACGAGAGCATAAGATGTGCACAAGATGTGATCGCGAGCGCCGCAGGGACGAACACAGAGAGAACAAATCAGAGCAGGCGGAGCGCGAATCGCGACGAGCCCGGCGACTCACCAGCAGAAACGTGCCCGACGTTTCCTCTCGGAGGACGCGCACGCCGTTCCCGCCGCGGAGGCTGGCGGAGGCGACGTCGGCGGACGCGAGGGCGGCGAGGACGAAGAGAGGGAGCGAGAGCTTCATGGTTGGCCGTCGCTGGGTGGTGGCTTGATGGTAAAAGTTATGGCTGTGATTGCAAATGAGGTGTGGCGATGTCGATTGTGTTGGATTATGAGCGGAGGGACCACTAACTTGGTCGATCGTGTCCGCGTTGTTGTGGGGCTGAAAACGATGGTGATCGTGTCAGTGAATGCCGGGCCGCTCTCACTGCCAACTTTGAGCCCCTTTTTCAGTGGCCCAGCCCGTACAGTTACTGCCGCGTAGGAATCCCTTTAAAACGTGTCTCAAGTTGACTCGAGAACCGATTTAGACAGAGCGCAGTAATCACCTTGTGGACAATTTCGGCCGGGGGCAGGCGTGATTGATGTGGCCGGTTCAGTTGGGACTGTCATCGCCGTAATTGTCCGATCGATGACTTGGTCCTGACCTCTGAGTGAGCATTTAGGCCACTTTTGGTGGCGACCCCTTTGCTCGCTCGACAATCGCCACCCTAACCACCTTGCCTGTACTCATAACAGCTCTAGCTTTTACCTGCTTCCACTCCCTATCGTACCCATCTCCACTGGCGGATCTCTGCACTGGCCTTTGCCCGTGGGTGCCAGTAGCGGCCATCCACCCTTCTCCATCATACCATCAGCTTTGAGAGAGAAACTTTCCACGCAAGAGCCAAGCCTGTCTTACTTGCTCGGAATGCGTTTATGGGGCTGCAATCCTCCTGGCACCAGTTTGGACACAAGGGACCTGTAAAAAATCCGACGTTGTACAAACCAAGCTGATGCTCCCTACAATTCGTAAATACCTGATATTCAGTGCTCGGGCGCCAAGACAATTCACGATAGTATAAAACACTAGCTTCGCGTTTCACATATCTGACATCAAAGGTGTAGCATCAAGGCTCGTCCCTTTTCTTGATCACCTTATGTGCATGCCCCTCCTCGTGTGGCGCCCGGGTGCACTTTACGGCCGCCTCAGTCGACTCCGTCGTAATCCTCCGCCCCTCCCGCTCCCTCCGCACCCGCTCCATCGGCGACAGCAGTCGTCGACGGGGGCAGCGCCAGCGCCTTGTTCTTCTCCCCGTCCCTCGCGATCATCCCCCTTGCGTACCGCTCGTACGCCCTCCGGTCGCTGCTCCCCTCCTCCGTCCCCTCCTCGTCCCTCCTCAAATACTGCACGCACTCCAGCATTCGCTCGCTGACCCGCTCGTCCTCCTCGACCATGTCGGCCAGCTTGACGATAACATACGTGCGTCGCTCCCGCAGCGTCTCGCGGGCCCTTCTTCCCGAAGCGAGCAGGAGGAGGAGGGCTTCCACCACGTACAAGCGCACCAGGGCGTCCGGCTCGCGCGCCTGGGCGGGGCCGGAGAGCCAGTAGTCCGGATCCAATCCCACCTTTTCGTCGACCGTCAATTCCTCGGGGCCGGCCAATGGCATGAGCAGCGCTTTGTCGACGTGCACGACGTTTAAGAGCCACCAAATGGAGTCCGACGAGAAGCAGCAGTTCTTGATCGTGCCGGCGACGCCCCGCCGTCGGTGGGGGTTGGGCGAGTCGAGTTGGGGCAGGAGGGATTGGAGGCGCGATGCGGACGTGCCCTCATTTGGCCCTCCCTCCTCCGGCGCGCCCTCCAACGCACCGCCGCTGTCCTTTGCGTCGCCGGAACGGACCAACCGCATCAGAAAATCCCGCCCGGTCTCCAGCTGCGCCACGTTCATGACGACCGCGGCCACGTGCTGGTACGGATCGCAGTGCTCGCCGGCGTTCGTTGTCGGATCGGCCTTGGGCCGGTCCAACGGCTGAGTTGCAGTATCGTCCTCCTCTTGGTCGAGCGCCTCGTCGTCCAGATCGGAATCGTACGCGTCCAGACCCTCGCCCGACAACGACTTCTGGTCATCGCCCTCGAGCTTGGGCTTGTTCCACGCCTTTAATGCGGATTGGTACGCCTCCGAAGAACTATCCACAAAGGCCGGGTTGAGAAATCGCGAGAGCAACAGCGCGGCCGTGGGCTTGGCGTCCTGTTTTCCGTACGCCCTTCCACCGCTCTCCTCCGCCTCCTTCTCCTCCCCCGCATCCTTTCGGGCCATCGAGGAGGGCACGGCCTCCGCGGGGAAGCTCAGCCCGATGAACTCGGCCGCCCCCTTCTCGGTCCGGGTGGCATTCGCGAGCAGGGCGCAGGCAAAGTTGACCTGTTTTCGCCACCCCTCCCACTCCACTGCCAGCTTGGACTTGCCTCCGCCTTTCTCCTCGTTGTTGGACAATGCCGCCACGGAGGCCGCCGTGCTCGGCGGAGTGGGCGGACTCGACAGCGCCAGCTCAAGCATCCGCCCCACGCCTTTGTTTTCCACAAAGTCCAAAACGCACTGATCTCCCACCAAGTCGTGCGCGCACAAAATCGACAAGGAAGCGAGGGCGTCGTGGCTCCCCGCTTCTACTGACGCGGCCGAGGCGATTTTGCAAAGGGGCGCGACGGCAGTCAGCGCCGTCAGCCGCCGGGCCGCCTCGCGGTTGTCGGAGTCGGACAGCGCCGCGAGCGTTGCCGCCGCGGCGGCTTGGCGGAGGTCGGCCCGCGGCGAGGACAGGAAGGCGAGGAGGTCGGCGTAGACGGCGTCGGCTTCTCCCATCGTGGATGTATTGGCGGGGGTTGCGGTGAGGGCGCTGGCGACGGCGGAGGCCATGATTATTTTCATTTGCCCTGCTGTTCATCTAAAAAATGAGTGGTCGTGGCGCGAGGGTCGAAATTCCTCTGATTTTTGTGGCCCGCCCCTGACCAGTGGCCCCGAAGCCACGAAAGATGATGCGTCCGCCGCGAGCCCTGCCGAGGGCGTGGCCCCATGTGCGGCGGCGACGCTGCCCCCTCCGCTGCGCGTCGACATCACCCGGTGGCGGCGGCGATGGCGCGGTGACGTCGACCGACCGCCCTCCCAAAATCGTCGTGGCCATGAGCGGCGGGGTCGACTCCTCGGTGGCGGCGCACTTATTGCGGCGGTGGGGCTCTGCGGATCAAAAAGGCGACGATATATCCCGTGAAAATGCCGGGGGTGCATCGAACGGTGGCGGAGTGGAGGTGGTGGGGCTGCACATGAGCAACTGGAACGCGCTCGACGAG
>JALLAP010001215.1:0-11199 GCA_036939355.1 Thalassiosira profunda | reverse complement strand
TGGGATGGAAATTCTTATGAATCGCCTTGCCCACGAAGTCGTTGGTCGTTTTCGACACTTCTTCTGCGCTCACTGTCTGATTGCTCCTCTTCTGAAGTGACATGATGCTCTCGTATTCTGCGCGAACGCTCTCCACTGCGTCCACCTCCTCGTCCGTGGTCAGAATCTGCAAGTTACGAATGACTTGTACCTCCGAATCGATCAAGTGATGCAGGAGTGGCCCGTGAAGCTCCCCTCGCGCTAGGAGGGAAGACGCCGTCATGGCCGATTTCCCATCGTCCACCTGTCCGATCGTCTGCTGCGCCAGCGTCACCTTCCATTCGTTTTCTTCCTGCTTGTGGCGAAGGCGTTCCACGAACGCCATTAGACAGGCGTAGCCATCGCTGCCGTCGGCCCGGGAGCGGCAGCTGTGCGTCTGATTGCCAGAGGTTTCCTCTTTGTTCTCCGACTCGTCGTCTGCACATCCGCAGCAGCGATAGCTCCCCCCAAAGCACAAGTCCACATTGTGAGAATGAATATGAATCGACGCCGCTTTGGTGTTGGGAGACCCAAATAGATGGATTCTACGCCCATTCCTCATCAGCGAGGAATGCCGGCGGATCAGCTTCTTGCTCTCCGAAAAGGCCAAAGGGCTGCCAGCCTTCGGCTGCGGAGTGACTGGCTGCGACGAAGAGTTCGTTTCCTCTCCCTCTGGGACTTTGGCCATCTCCATTGACGTCCCGCTTCCCGCCCGCGCCCCACTGCCCGACCCGCCCAGGCTTTTGGTCCTCCTGCTGGCCAGATATGTGTTGTTCTTCAGCTCCTCGGCACGTTCGCGCAAGTGCATCGGGCTGATGTAGATCATCCGGAACGAGGGGATGCGCTGGCGCATATCTTCGATTGCAGCATGTATCGCCTGTATCTCGGCCTCTCGCACCGAGTCCTCGAGCCGACTGAGGTCACTCTTTTTGCCGCTCTTCCGGCCGACGCTCTTCCTTCTCAGGCTGGAGGAGAGGTTGTCTGCCGACGCAAAATTGAACGCGCTCCCCATGCGCCGCATCACGGACCCCATCGTGTTGAGTAGCGGCTGGGACTTTTGGCCCTTCTTCATCTTCGCATNCCATGCGCCGCATCACGGACCCCATCGTGTTGAGTAGCGGCTGGGACTTTTGGCCCTTCTTCATCTTCGCATACCCATTCCCGCCCGCGGCTGCCTCCGCTGCCGCAATCATGTCTCCCACGGTGGATGTTAACTCGGGAACCGCCACCGTCTTCCGCTTCGTCTGCCGATGCGCTGCCGGCGCCCCCACGGCATGATCCGTGTTGCTCATTTTCGCCCCTCCATTGTCTTCGACACATCCTCCCTTTTGGAGGTTGTCAATCTTCCACTGGCCGCGCACGCCCATCTCCCGTTCGATCTTGGCGAGGCTGACGAGCTCGATTAAGTCCTTGTGTCCCCCGTGCTTCATGACGAGGGATCCGAGAACGGGATGGTAGCCCCCGAAGACGGTCACGCCGGATCCTGATGTAGCAATGAGGCAACCGAGACATAAGACGTGAGCATACTTGCCAAAAAATAAATTGCAACTGCGGTAGTAGCAGATCCTCACCTCCGCCCCCGTACTTGGTCAGTTCCTCCGGATAATCCAACAGCGCCGCAGGGATGTAGATGTTTGGATGGAACTGCGGAAGGTTCGCGTCCTCCTGCGGGTGCAGCTGGAGGCACGTGCACCCACCAGCCGACGACGACTCCTTTTCGCCATCGAGTTGGACGCTACCGCGAGTGCTGTCGACGATGCTCGCGGTGGGAATTGTCGGGAACGAATGGGACGCCAGGAGGCTGTCGCCGACGCCCTCCTGGCCAGGAGCGGGGGAGGAGGGGACACCCAAAGTGATCATGACGCCCCGGTCGCCGGGGAGCTCCTCGAAGAGGCGGCACTGGCCGGGGCAGCCGCAGGTCGACGGAGGGTGTGCCGCGGCATGCTCGCCGCCGGCCGCTGCAGCCGCTCCCGCTCCCGACGGCGCCATCGTCGTCGTTTTGAGTGCTGCGGTGGTATGTAGGTGTGGGGTGAACTGGATCATCTGACTGAATGAAAAGAAGCAGAATCTTGGCGACAGTTGGCGAAGCGCCAAAAGCTTCGCATAGGATGCCCAAGACGCTGCATGCACTTTCTCTTTGCTCGCGCGAGCATCTCACGAACGAGGGCCGACGGAGGAGGCGGGGCTGATCGATCAGCAACGATACGGCCTCGTCCTTTGCGGCCTCCACGACAGCGCGCTGCGCAACATTGCAATACATTTGCAAATCGAGCGATCATATGGGGGTGGAGAAATCGGCCAAAAGCTACGTGGGCAAGGCGAAGAAGGCCAAGCTCGTCACCGTCGGGGACGTCGCGCCCGACTTCGAGCTCGTCGATCCCTCCGGCGCCAAGCACAAGCTCTCCTCCTTCCGCGGCAAACGCGTCCTCCTCAGCTTCTACCGCTTCGCCGCCTGACCCATCTGCCAGTACAACGTCGACCGATTGCGGCAGCAGACCGATCTGTTCAAGAAGGCGGGCGTCGTGACATTGAGCGTGTACAAGTCCACCCCCGAAAATGTCCGCCGGTACGGCCCCGCGAGCGAGAGCGACACGTCGCTGGCATTGAGCGACACGAAGGGGAGCGCCTTCAAAAAGTTCATGCTCCCCAAGTCAATTCGGGCGGCGGTCGGGGGCTCATTCGCCATCCTCGCGCAATCGCGGTTCCGGCGCTTCCTGAAGCTATTGAATGCCTTGCGGGATGCCTGCTGGGGCACCAACATGGACATGATCCGGCAGCTGCCGGGCGACTTCATGATAGATGAAAATGGCGTGATTGTCGATTTGTTTAGGGCGGAGAAGATGATCGACCAGATGCCGTTCGACAGGGTGGAGGCGTTCATCCCGGAGGAGAATCGGTGCAAGTGCAATAAGAAGGATTGCATCGTGAGTGTCACCCCAACTGCATTCCATGCTCATTCATTCTTCGCTGTACTGACTGTCGTATGGATGATGTTGCAGGTTCCCCGGTGCCGGCAGAAGCACGAAGAGATCCGGCAGCAGTCGGCGGCCATGATCTACACCGGAGGGGATGAAGATGACGGGAGCGATGTATAATCTCTCTTGTGATATATCTCAACGAGCGACACACAGACCTGAGAGGCAGAATGACGGGTAGGACGGGTGCTCGCATCGAGCATCATTCTACCTTGATGTGGCCTCTTGGGGTTGTGGCAGTGAAAGTTGAAGTCTGGAAGAGCGATGGAATGCACATGAGTTGGATTGCGGATGGACAATGCATATTATTGATACACCAATAGAGGTCGGCAAATGGAAAGGAAATGCAACAAGTGAAGTAGAGAGCTGATAAGAGTATTGTAGATGCCTGACCAATCTACGGATCGTTATTTCTCCAATCGCGGAGCTCGGCTAGCCTGTCGCCCGACGCCCCTTGCATCGTCCTCTTCCATCCCATACCGTCTAGCGATGCTCCCGAACCAACTCAGTGTCTCGAGCTTGATCTTTCCATCTGTTGCAACTGCCAGCAAAGGCAGCGAAGCAACGGATGCATCAGACTCCTTCTTCTTTCCCTGAAATCCGTGCAACGCTTGCGACGCTGCACCATCAATGTTGATTTTTCCGCGAGAGCGCACGTCGAACCGGCTGTCGGGCTCGCCGCTGCGATTGCTCATTATGCCCTGCGCGTATTGGATGCGGGGCGAGAGTTTTTCGTCTAGACCCGCCAGGCCCTGATCCCTTGCAAATGCATCGGTCTCTATCGATATGAAGTCTCCCGATTCAGCGCTGCCAGCATCGACCCCATTTTTCAGGGCTTTACTGTTTGCATCGAGGTCGGTCAGCATGAATTGAATTCCATCCAGATCATCGCCTGTCAGCAAATGGGCATCCACGATCTCCGGCAGCGTTGCACCAGATCCAGCAACGGACAGCAACCGCACCTCTGCCCCCAACTTTCGATCCATTGTGATGCTTGAGCTTCCCGCCCTCCCGCGTGTGGTGATGGTGCTGATCGACTCGGGGGTCATTGCATCGAAGTGCACCCGCGTGGCTATGTAATCAGCATGGCCAACTTCCCAAACATTGTTGGACAATTCTAGCTCGACGTCGCAGCTGCCGTTGACGCCTCCGAGGTCTACCAGGGGCGGCTGCCCCTCTGCCGATTGAGACAGTTCTACGCTCGTCTTTGCATTCACCGTCACGTGGCCGTGGGTGGACTTGACGCGCACAAGCCCCCATAGTTCTCCGTCGTCCCCTCTGTTGTATTTTATGCCGTCCCCTCTGTGGTAATCGTAGACAGTCAGCAGAGCATCGTTGGCGCTCTCCGCGACTCCACCAGAAACGTAGAGCGATCCCACATCTATCGCGGCGCCCTCGTCGTCGTCGTCGACCTTGACGGGTTCCGGACGATCAGGAACGCCCGCGCCCACGTCGATGGCAACGTCCGATCCGTTGATCATCCGCGCTCTGACTCTGGTTGCGGAGTCGATCTTCACCGACCGTGCCTCCACGGCCTTCTTCACGTGGACCGTGCCTCCGGCGTTCAATGCGACGTTGTGCCCTCTGAGTTTGGATACAGTTATGCTCCCCCGAGTAGAGAGATGTGCATCTCCCTCGACCTTCCCGGCGACATCAATGTCTCCGCTGACCAATTGGATTGTTAGGTTGGACTTTTCGGGGATTGTCGCGACGATCTTCACAGAATCCTCGTCGGACGTTGGCAGCACGTCCACTTCCACCAAGCTTCCCTTCCTGCCCAACGATGTGTCTATCCCCTCCTCGTTCATTTTCAGCTGCAATCGTCCAATGGTTTGCTCCGACAAAGACGATTCTCCGTCCCCAAACGTGTGAATCTCTGGATTGGAATCTCCCGCGCCAGGGAGAAAGTCCAGCGTGGCATCGTCCCTCCATCCCGGGACAATCTCCACCCTTTCAATGGATTTGCAATCGCTGCGCAGCACCAGCGTCCCGTTCTGCCCGAGCGCTGGGAGGCGCACCCGCGTAGGTTTCAAGGTGCTCATGCATCGCGCTGAAATATTGTTGTTGATACCAACAGAACCTTCCACCCCGTTCGAATGGACGGTGCACCCCTCTGCTAGCATTCCTGAGGAGGCCATCAGATGATGTCTCCTCCGATGCAAAATGCTGCCGCCATCACTTAATGTGCCCAGAGGGAGAAAGCCGCGCTGACAGCGGGATATGGCCAGATCGGAGCGACCCCAGCGCCGACCGAGGCGGGCCGCCGCCGCGAGGTGCTTGGCGCCCATGGGTGGTCGAAGCTGATCGTGGTCGCTGCGCGCCGCTGGCGCCTTCCGCCTTCCGCCCCTGCGCTGGCCGGTTACCTACTATTACGTAAGTACATTACGCGTAGATAGCTCCGCCTTGCACCCCATGCACCCCGCAGATGCGAGCCGACAGCCGACTATCCTCGCCGACTCGCTGTTCGCTCATTTACCAGACTGCTCTCGTGCTGTGACGGTCGTCATCAATTTCGTGAGCGAGGATATCGCTGTAAAAGCTGCGGGGGTGTCTAATTGCTGTCTTGTACGATCCATCTCGTCATTGGACCATGTCGAAATCCGAATCTGCCGAGGACGACGTCTGTCCAATCTGCCTCGAACCGCTTCCTCCCTTCTGGGACATCGACCGCCGGGCCATGACCCTCTGCTGTGGGAAAGAAACGCACAGACATTGTCGCGACGAGCAGTACGCCTACGTGTGGAAAAGCGCGCGCGCCAAAGGGTCGTGGGGCAAGGAAGAGGATCAGCTTCGCAACTTCTGCCCCATGTGCCGGTCCAGAAATCCTGGCGATGGCTCTGGGACGATGCTGGCAGAGAAATTCGAGAAAGGTCAGCTGCCACTTATCTTGCACCGAGAATTGGGGATACGCTATCTGAAGGGGATGGAAGGGCTGGAGAAAAATCTCAAAATTCTCGGGGCTGAAAAAGGAGATCCTAGGTGCTCATTTGTGCTCGGCACTGAATACTCCCCCCTCGGCACCCATGGCGTGCCGACATCTCTATCAAAAGCGAAGCGATGGCTCCTTGCGGCGGCGGAAAAGGGCCACGCCCATGCTGAGTACACGCTTGCAATCATGGCAAAGGACGAGGGAAATGATGCCGAGTACTTGCGATACACGAGGGCATCGGCAGCGAAAGGCTACGACAATGCAAGCTACAACCTGGCCGTAGCTTACAGCAAAGGCATTCATGGTCTTCCAACATCTGGGGAGGATGTCATCCGTTTAGTGACGCCGACTGCGGAGAGGGGGCATGTAGAATCTATGGGCCTGCTGGGGCTGGTTTTGTGCTGCCCCCCGGGCCAACAGGTGCCGGATCCTGCTCTCAATCCCAATTTTGTGAAGGGAATACATTGGCTTCGTAAGGGGGTCGAATGGGGAAATGCGAATTCAGTGGAAATACTGAAAATGATCGAGGGGCTGTTCAGGGACCATTGTTGTGTGTGCAAAAGGAAAGAGCCACAGGGGAAAGAATTCCTCCGATGCTCGAGGTGCCGCGCGGCTTGGTATTGCAGCAAGGACTGCCAGGTACATCACTGGAAGTGGGTGGGCCACAAGCACAATTGCATCAAATGGGTGTCTAGCAAAGAACCGAAGAAAGCTTGAGCAGGTCAAAGAAACAGGGGGTATCGAGATAGGGAGATACCAAAGGATGGCGCAGTCAAGCTGAAGAAGTAGTTCTAGTAACGATTCTTTTGCATCGCGGCGTGCATTTCGGTATCTACTGGCGCCTTATGGGATGCGCCATCATAGATCTTTACTTCGCTCACTCAGAATGCTTCTCAAGACGTGCAATCATTGTCTCCCTCGAACCCTCGACGTCCAATCCTTTTTCGTGGAGCTTATTCCTCAAGGTGTCGACCCTTGCAGTGCTGAGATCACTTGCATCATTCGCATGGACAGGAGAATCCTTTTTGCCCCTAGCCACTGCCGTCATGAAATCCTTCAGCAAGGAACCAGGAACATTGTCAAATGTCAGCCTTTTGATGCTTTCGTCTGCATTTTCCACCATGAAATCAACAACGGATTCTTTCAAGAGGGCACAATTCTTTGCATCCGCGTAAAGTAGATTGTCGAGGGCGTTGTCCATTGTAAAGGCAGTTTCTTTCACCAACGATGCTTCGGCTTCCAGTTTCAGGCCCACCACCCCGAATCGGTCAGCACCATTGATGACGTCCTTCGCATTCTCCTTCAACACTTCATCTTCAATCTTCCCTCCATAAAGATAAAACAGCAGGTGGCGGAAGATCTCGGGACGGATGCCAGTGACGGGAATAGGTGTCAAATCGCTGCTCGACTCGCAGGCTTCGGCAAGTGCACCGCTCTCGGGAAGGACGATGCGATGAGCATGAAAAATCGTCGCTTCGCCCTTGGTCCTCTTCTTGCGCCCACCCGTACTCTGCTCCTTCCTGACTTCAAACACCACATCAGCCGATTCCTCGTTTCGGAACTGCTTCAGCAAATTCTTGTAGCAGGGATTTGTGGGAAGGAACGGGGCAATCACAGTAGATTGCCCACTATGTTCCATCCGAACCTCGATCACCAACGCTCCATAACGAAGCGCATCGATCATTGTTGAGCGCTTGGCAAAGTTGGTTGTTCCCCAGCCAGCACCATCCTCCCCCACAGCCTGGTACTTTTTGGCAGCCAGAGCATAACATTTCGTCGTTGACTCAGGGACCGCGAAGGTGGCCTGAACCTCGATGCATTCATCTGAGACATGACGAAGATAGACAGAAATATTCCCATCATCCGACGCCGCATCCCCGCCAGGATATACTTGCACCTTCCACTGATGCCCAAAGCAATTGAACTCGGGCGAAAGAACGCTGCCACGCCCCTTTACCGCAGGCAGGGCTTCGAACCCTTCAAAGCGAACCTGAAACACCTCCAGCTTAGCGACGCTGTTGGCCGTTTGGTTGTTCATAGCCATGGTGCTACCTACGGCGGCGATGCCGCAGAGAAGTTTTGGGGAGGGGAAGAAACGACGCTGGCGGAGTCGACGTGCACCACTCGCACCCTCTATCTCACAACAAATATCCGTCGATTATTTTCACAGTGGGCCACTCCTTCTCCCCGCTAACTGTGCACTGTATTCCGATTGTCCCCGACCTCCTTTTGAGCTGCCGCCCCGCGTCCAGGCCGGCTCCGACGTCTCCTCTTGTGCTTGTGGGCGCTTTGTGGTCACGAAAGGTACAGTAGGGGTAGCATGTACGTAAAATAAGGTAAAATAGCTAACCGGCGCACGACCCCTTGCTTTCCATCCGTTGCGTTGAGCTCAAAGTTGTTGAGCCCTCGGCTGACAACCTCTGACAACGACGCCGCCAACAACCTCCACCATGGGCAAATCCGGAGCGCCGGTAGTCGTCCAGGGGACGGCGGTGGCCAGTCCCTACGATCACACGACCTCGCAGCCGGCGGCTTCGGCGCCGACCGACCAGCCTACCAGCTCGGCCGTCGCGCGGAGTGGGGGCGGGGGCGAGAAGCAGGTGAGCGTTCTCGTTGGTCAGCCCCGATCGGCTGTCTCGGGTGGTGCCCCGAGCTCTGATGCGGGCCTTCCACGAATTGCAATGGACCGCATGAAACAAACTGCAACTTTTATTGTCACCACACTCATGCTCAAATATCTCACATATCATCAATCTTTGCAGGCGACCCGCTGCCGCGACCTCCCCTTCGCCCTCCTCCTCTACGGAAACCTCGCGGCCATCATCGCCGTCGCGGCCGTCTACGGCGCCGACGCCTTCACCGACGCCATTTCCGACTCCACCTCCGGCTACGATTATTCCGGCTATGTCTATGCCACCTTCATCCTGGGGGCCGTGGCCATCATCCTGACCGGCGTCACCCTCCCGATCATGATGTGCATCCCCGAGATCCTCATCAAGGTCAGCCTCGTCCTGATGGTGGTGCTGAGCGGCGTGATGGCCGTGTGGATGTTCGTCGCGGGGAGCATCTTCGGAGGGATCGTCGGAGTAATATTCTTCCTCATCTTCTGCTGCTACGCCCGCGCCGTGTGGTCGCGCATCCCGTTCGCCTCGGCGAACCTCACCACGGCCTGCACGGCCATCAAGAAGAATTGCGGCGTCGTCTTTGTGGCGTACTTCTTCGTCCTTCTGGCCTTCGGGTGGACGCTCCTGTGGAGCATTGCCCTCGCGGGGGTGTCCAATCAAGTGGTGACGAGCGAGGAGGTCGTGTCAGTCGGGGGCGCCACGTACACGCAGAACTCGGTCAATTGGGGATACCTCTTTCTCCTGCTGTTGAGCTACTTTTTCACCCACCAGGTGATCCAGAACACCAACCACGTGACGGTTGCGGGGACCGTGGGCAGCTGGTGGTTTGCGCCTGATGAAACTAGCTCGTTCTGCTCCGGAGGGATGATTGGGAGCATGATCCGGGCTTTGACGACGTCGTTCGGATCGATTTGCTTCGGAAGCTTGCTCGTGGCACTGGTGCAGAGCCTCAAAGCGCTGGCGCAGGCCGCGCGGGACCAGGACAACGGCATCCTCATTTGCATTGCGGAGTGCATCCTGGGCTGCATCGAGAGCATCCTCCGTTACTTCAACAAGTGGGCGTTTGTTTACGTTGGTCTCTACGGATACAGCTACATCGAGGCCGGGAAGAACGTGTTCACCCTCTTCAAGAACCGCGGATGGGAGGCGATCATCGCGGACGACCTCGTGGGCAACGTCTTCTTCTTCCTCAGCCTCTGCGTGGGAGGAATCACCTGCGCCATCGGACTCGCCTTCAACGAGACCTCGCCGGAGGGGTGGTTCGACAACGTGCCCTATCCGGACAGTGTCAGTGCCACGTGCGCGGGGCTGGGGTTCATCATTGGGCTGGTCCTGTCGAGCATTCTGATGAGCACCCTTGCCAGCGGCGTGAATGCGGTCATCGTGTGCTTCGCGGAGGGCCCCGCCGAGTTCGAGGCAAACCACCCGGAGCTGAGCCGAAAGATGAGGGAGACGTGGCTTCAGTTCTATCCGAACTGCGGCGTCTGATGAGTGGGCACGTGTGGCTTTCGCATCTGAGCAATATTCGTCATCTCTGTTTGTTTGCTGTGTAGTCGATGGTGTTGAGAAGGGCGCACTACTTCGTGGAGAAGATAGGAACCCTTTCAGTGGCAATAGAGTTGTGAGATAGTCTCTTTACTTTTTACATGATCTCCCTTCTTTTTGTTGCATAGGTAAGAGAAGCCTTTCAACTGCAGAGATGAGATTAGCAGAATCCTGGGGCCTTCAGCAATCCAAGAACCAACGCTACTCCATATCCATTCGCCCTCTCATTCTTACTGTCGGGTCCGGCCATGTCAACGTGCACCTTTTTTTGGTAGAGAACGAGAGTGTGTTAAGTTCAATGATGTTTGTGGAACAAGAGCAGATACCTTCTTAAGCAGTGAACTCACCCAATCCCCTTCGTAAGCCTCGTCAATGTGAGATTCGATGAAGTGCCCAGCACAAGATGCCTGCGCATTGTTGCGGTTCTTGACGCTGTTCTTCATGTCTGCCACTTTCGAATCAAACTCCGACATGAGCAGCCGGTCGTACAACATGGGGTAGACCAAGTCGCCGCTCCTCAATCCCGCCGCGAAGACTCGGTCTTCGATTGCCTTTGTCTTGGCCAAAACCGCAGCGTGCTTTTGACCGGTGCAGACACCCTGCGCCCCAGTCAGAGTGGCCATGTCCAGAATCACGTCCACCTTTCCGATACTGTTCGAGGCGTAGTTCACGCAGTCCGACAAGATTAGCCTTCCTTCCGCGTCGGTGTTGTTGACCTCGACGGTCTTCCCCGACTTCATCGTCAAAATGTCGTCGTTACGAAAGGATTCGGGCCCAATGCTGTTCTCAACAACAGCGAGGATCAGAGTGATTTTCTGAGGCACTTTCAACTCTACGGCTGCCATGAACCCGCCAAGGAGACCCGCCGAACCGCCCATGTCGTGTTTCATTCCGCACATGGATGCCTTCGGTTTGAGGCCTAGCCCGCCGGTATCGTAGATCACGCCCTTTCCACACAGAGCAATGTGCTCCTCCCCCACGTTCGCCTCCCACTGCCGTGCCGCCGGTGTGTACGTCATCACGATCATCCGCGGCGGGCATCTTCCCGCCATGCCCACCCCGTAGATGCCCCCGTACCCCCCAGTGCGCAAGTCGTCCCCCTTGATCT
>JALLAP010001209.1:0-15976 GCA_036939355.1 Thalassiosira profunda | reverse complement strand
ACGCGGCCGGGTCGCCGTTGAAGCTCCTGACGCTCCACTTCCACGAGCGGGAGGCAAGGGTGCAGGAGTTGGAGGCGGCGCTGGCCGCAAAGGAGGCGGCGACGGAGGACAGCCCGGACGAGGGCGCGTCGCCCACCGTCGAGGGGCCGGCCGCGGCGTCGCCCAAGGACCAAGTGCACGATCCCGCCGCTTCCGTCGCGCCGGTGGCAAAGGTCGAGGCGCGGGACGACGCCAACGCCGTGGTGATCTCGGCCGAGTAGTAAAATGGAAGTGGCGGAGGCATGGTTCCTGATAACAGGTGCCAGCCGGGCCTTTTGCGGAGGTGTGTGTTGTTGTTTCGGTTCGGTGTCAATGAAAATGTACAGCTATCTACAAATAAGCGTCAGTTGCGCCTAGAAAATTGTCTTGCGAGTTAGTGCAGGCTATTCCTAACCCATAAAAGGCAATATCCGAACGCTGGGGAAAGTTTCTACCAAAACCCCGTGTTATTCATTTCACATCGATCATCTGGCGAGAGAGCCCGTCGTGTTGCTGCGCATTTGGGCCCCTCTTCGCCTCCTAGTTCCGTTTATTTTTCTGGGGTTCGTTTATCGTCGCTGGGACGTCTTCTGATGTTTGGGTTCGTTTACTAATCCGTCGCTGGGACGTGTTCTGCTTTTTCTGGGGTTCGTTTATTCCGTCGCTGGGACGTCTTCTGGTGTTTGGGTTCGTTTATTCCGTCGCTGGGACGTATTCTTCTTTTTCTGTAGTTTCTTGGCCTGCTGTTCTTTCTAATCGTCAAGAGTTGGGTGAACAGGAGGGATGGAGGCGAAGGGGCTCTGAATGAAAAGTGCAGGCACTTACTCTCTCAACGCTCAGGAGCAAGTATTCAAATTGAAAAATGGCCTGCAAATCGATTCCCCGGCGCATTCCGCATCACAGTCACAAGAGTCGCCCGTATTCTTTGATTGGCATACATTGTCGTGAGCGCCCTTGCTACCCAAGTTTGTGCACATAGGTATGGAACCACTGCAGCTAAACTCGCAGGGCATGGTTCCTTCATCTGTGTTGCCGTCGCAGTCATTATCCAGCCCGTCACAGACTTCAGTGCTTGGGTCGAGGAACTTGCCATCGCAGTCGTTATCAATTCCATCGCCACAGACTTCTTGAGCTCCAGGATTCNCTTGGGTCGAGGAACTTGCCATCGCAGTCGTTATCAATTCCATCGCCACAGACTTCTTGAGCTCCAGGATTCACAGAACGATCAGCATCATCACAGTCCTGATTGTTGAGCACGTGCCACGGGTGAATGCATGACTTTGGCACTGCAGTTTTGTTCCCATATCCATCGCGATCTTCGTCGGGGTAGTACAACCCAACCTCGCCAACGCAAGGGTCCAGGGTCAGCTTGGACTGGATAAAAATGGTTTGTCATAAAAATAGTTTGTCAGTGCGAGGCTGGAATGAAACAAAGAGGCAACCAAATCAACATACCCGGATGGTGTAAACACAATTCTTGTCTGAGCCGAAATTGGTCGATCCCCAGGAACAATCGCAGCCTGTGGCTTCTCCATGAGATCCAGGATTGTTTCCGCAAAAGCACTCGCTTCCCCCCAAATCATTCCCCTGTAGGCCAAAATACTCTTTGGAGTAGGTAGCGACGCAAGGTGAGCAATGAAAAGACATTATTCAATTGTGAGATTGAGGTGGTAAACTCACTGTAGTCGAGGTTCCTGCATGCTTCGTGGCACGTATCCTGAGTAACATCATCTGTAAACATCGCAATATTGGCGGGAAAATCTCTGTTGCTGGTATCATCTTTGTAGCACCCCACCAAATGGTAGGGCGCAGGACACTTTGACGCGCACCAATTCCCATACTTCCCTGCCGGATCGTCGGTGTTGTCGCAATTTGAGCCGCGGAACATGTCGCGATAATCCACTGTAGTCGAATGATGGGCACCCCACGTGCAGATGTCGCCGCTGAATGAGCTGGCTCCACGGAACATTTCATACATATCAGTCACGCTGGATACATCCCAGCTCGACAAGTCTTGGTTGAATGCAGTGGCTTCANAACATTTCATACATATCAGTCACGCTGGATACATCCCAGCTCGACAAGTCTTGGTTGAATGCAGTGGCTTCACGGAACATGCCCTCCGTTGAAGTGACGCTGGAGGTGTCGAAGTTGCTCACATCCCCGTTGAATAAAGAGGCTTGCCAGAACATTGAATCCATCCGAGTGACCTTGGAGGTGTCCCAATTGCTCACATCCCCGTTGAAGGAAGAGGCTCCATTGAACATGGCATCCATATCAGTGACTTGGGAGGTGTCCCAATTGCTCATGTCCCCATTGAATGCATTGGCTCGATCGAACATCCGACCCATTGAAGTCACTCTGGAGGTGTCGAAGTTGCTCACGTCGCCATTGAATGACGAGGCTGCCGCGAACATTTGTGACATGTCAGTAACTTTGGAGGTGTCGAAGTTGCTCACATCCCCGTTGAATGCCCAGGCACCATAGAACATTTGTGACATATCAGTCACGCTTGAAGTATCCCACTTCGCCAGGTCGCGGTTGAATGCTCTGGCTCCTTGGAACATCCCTTGCATTGTCGTAACACTCGATGTGTCCCAGTCAGAGATGTCTTCGTCGAAAGACCTCTTGTTCTCGAACAAGAAGCTCATGTCGGTAACGCGGCTTACGTCCCAGAAGCCAATGGGCCCGTACGTGCCCTCAACAGTGCAGCCAGGCGTAGTGGCACAGCCACAATCGATGTAGGCATCCACGGCTTCCTTGAGTTGAGCTCTATTCTCNGCAGCCAGGCGTAGTGGCACAGCCACAATCGATGTAGGCATCCACGGCTTCCTTGAGTTGAGCTCTATTCTCGAAAGGAAGATAGGGAGACTGAGCAAGATGCCTTAGGCCAGACTCCAGCTCAACAAAGCAGGTTTGCTGGGCAACAGATGAGGACCAGAGATCGACGAAAAGAATTCGTACCCCAGCTACTACTCACCGTGCCATCAACAGTCACTTCCACTTCAACATTGCTGTCCAGGCGCCGTCCCTCGCGAAGCGCCGTCCGAGCAGAGACAAAAGCGTGGCGAAGCTTGGCCTGGATGCCCTCGCCCTTGGCGCCTGGGCGAGAAGTCGAAATCGCGACTTGCCCGAGGCGACGAACTCCCTCCACGCCGTCATCGAGCGTGGCAGCAGAATCGCAGGCATCGGAATCCAGAAGGATCTTGATCCTTCCACCATCAAAGGACAAGAAGCTCTGCTCGTCCTTGTAGTCCAACAAGGGCGTGATCTCGGTCTCGGTGCCTTCCTCATCGTGGAAGACGAGGTTGACTTTTGTCGCAGCAGTTGCCAANGGGCGTGATCTCGGTCTCGGTGCCTTCCTCATCGTGGAAGACGAGGTTGACTTTTGTCGCAGCAGTTGCCAACCCACCAACTGCCTTGGCAACGTCGACCATGGAGATGCACGTCAGCTTGCGCCCGTTGAGGACCTGAACATCAAATAAGCATGATATGTGAGATCTACGCTTTCACTGGACTCGTGTGTCAAATCGAACAAGAATACGACTCACGCGCGGGGTCGTTCCGGCGACCACGCCGTCCGCCTTGACCGTGACGTCCTTGCCGGTGGCCTTGTCCGTCAGGTGGGGGTCGCCCAACGCATCGACGGCGACGTCGGTCTGGACGCTCTCGTCGATCTTCTGTTTGACCTCGACGTTGCCCTTGGCGACGGCGTTGTCGGACGCGAAGAACACGGCCACGAACAACCCAACGAAGAAGACGAAAGCCAAGACCGACAACAGCCTGACGTGGCGCACGGCCTTGGTGAGCTGTTCGATCGGGGAGGTTGGAGAGATACGATGTGAGATGGAGAAGGATAAAGAAATAGATGGAAAGAGATTAAGCTCACCTTCTTCTCGTTGGCCATGCCAAGCTCCATCGCGGTGATGGCTTGGTCGGGGCGGACGTGGCCCTGGGTATCCGCGAGATCCCGCGCCCGCTGCTCCGCTTCGTCGAGCTCTCCCTGCCCCCGGCGATCGAAGCGACGTGCGACCGTGCTCAGGCCCATCGCGCTCAGGCCCTTGACAAGTTTGCTTCTGCGGCGCGGCTCCTGCGGCACCGCGTCTTGAGGGTCATCAAGGGAATCCTCGAAGGGCACCGGCGCCACATCATCTTCGACTTCGAGGGTGGCTTCGGGGACATCCTTGACGTCTTCCCCGGGGGGAGCAGCTGGATCGTTGGGCTCGTTGGTCATGACTGCGGTCTCTGACCTGAAGTGGCGTAGATCGTCCCTCGAGGCAACGTATCTGAGACTCTTATCGGTGATTTGGGCTTCGGTGTTTTTTCCACTCGCTGAAGAATCGACGTGAAACGTCCCTCCTTCGATGCTGCGGACTCCGGGTCCTATTTCACGTTATGAGAATGTATCGATGGTTGTCCGGCCTGCAAAGAGATACAGAACGAAGCAACAATAGCGTGAGATGTGATTGATAAACAAATCAATATGAGATATCAAACAGGAAACGAGGGCGCGTTCCCCCGATGAAAACACATCCATGCACACACACACACATCGCATATGCACAAAAGCGTCCGGCGAGCCATCCGACGAGGTTGGAAACAAAACCGCGGCCACGACGTCCGACGAAACACCACGAGACGGAGCAAGAGGTGATAGGACGAGGGGCGACTCGTCGAGCAGGTCGCCGGCCACCATCAACCCGTCGCCTATCGCCTCGGACGCGCGCGTGATGTGTGCATGATGTGCGGCCGGCCGCGCGGCTTGATGGGTCCACCGACATCGCAGATCGGGCGCGACCGCCGGCGCGGAGGATTGGCGGACATGGCAAGGGGAGGGCCGGCCGGGGCCAATTCCGTTGGCGCGCAACGAGCGCTCGGGGCGGAGGGGTTGGGGGCCACCGCGAGCCAGGAGGTGTGCGAGTGCGCCTGTGCAACGCGCGTCGTTTTTTTGCAACTTCGGCCCCCGCACCAACCGCAAGGGGCTGGTGGTGCAAGCCGGCAAGCTGACGACGGCGGGCGTTCGTCCTCCGCTGGGCCGGGGCGAGGGCCGCGGATCCAACATGAGCAACAAGCAAACTCGTGTTCGAGCGGCGCGCCGCAATTCGCGACATCGTCTCGACGCGAGACCGACATCTCCCGGGCAACAAATGCAACACACCGCGCAACAGTCCGCCGGGCATCGGGCAAGCGACGAATGGCACAGCGGTGAAAAGGAGAGGAGGGAGGGGGCACTCACGGCAGTCCTCGTCCGCAAAATGCACTCCGCAGCCAAATAGACGAGACGGTGGCGGCGGTGCAGGCGGTGGTAGTGCAGGACGGAAATGAGATCAATGAGAGCAATCAGGACGAATATTATCGGTTGGTTTCGGCAGCACCTCTTATTCATTTGTGCGGGGACAACGTCGTTCAATTGCAAGAGAAGCGGCCCGGCGCGGCAAGACCCTTCCAAGAAGGGGGCTGCTCAAGACGCAAGATGGTGAAAAGTCCAAGATCCTGGCGTATTGTAGTGAGTCCGTCGTAGGTTCTAAGAAGCTGCATGCAATTAGAGCCGAACTCAACCAAATTTTTCGTTCACCACGCGTCCTTCTTCAACTTCAACAATCTCCCTCTCTCTCGTTGGAGCCACGTCCTGACGGTGCAGGCGGTACCAAAAGTCTCGCATTGCAGCTGGCGTTGCTCGGCTAGCGTCTCGTCTATCGTGCACTAGCCACGGGAGACCCCCGCCGTTTGGCGGTGGAGGCTACGTGGCTATCGTTGGAGGTGGCGGGCCACGGACTTGCTCCGCTTCGTCCCCGGTCCACCCACCGCTTCCTTCGAAACTTCGGTGCCCTCGTCCTCGACGCGCCGTGGATCAGTCGGGGGGCCTCGGCATGTGCTGGAGATGCTGCGTGGCGAGCGAGAGGATGATTGGCGTACGGCTACGCGGGGCTTCTTGGATACAGGATGGATCAGCAAGAAGAAAGAACAAATGAACCAATGCAAAATGCCCTCAACAGCAAGAGTAATTTGTACGCGGCTCTAGACAATAGGCAATTAGAGTGTGATGTTAATGAGTTGGGCCACCAGCGCAGCGTCGATAAGACTCCGAACGAAAGATTCTTGCTGTCGCTCGCCCAGTCTCGGGGCGTCCAACGCTCCACACTCCACACCTATCGTGTTGTAGTAAAACGCGACAGCCCTCGCCGCGGCCCTCATGCCACTACGGGGATGTCAAAGACAGCTTCTTCGCTGAATGTAGCGAATTCTCCGCCCACGGCCAGGGTCGCTCCCTCGCTCGTTACTGCATATTCGCCGTTGCCCTTCGAACAACAGATGCCCTCTCCGGAACGATCATACACGTAAAAACTGTACCTGCCCCTCTCCAGGCAGTAGGTTCGAGTGTATTGTTCGTTGGCCAGAGAGTCGTCGAAGCGGAATGAGTCGATTAATTGTGGTTTTGCTGCCGGTAGATTCGACCTTGGACAAACGGTAGCCCACGCCCAAAGGAGAGCTATCGAGAAGGATGCCCATTTCAACATCATAGCATGTGGAAGTCTGCCCGTCACTGTCGCATGTCGCCGCACACCAGTTCGTAGAAGGCCCCAGAGGATCGTCTTTGTTTGGACAGCTCGTGCTGAAGAACATATTGTTGTATTTCACTCCAGTCGAATGGTAGGCTCCGTAGGCACAGAGATTTTGGTTGAAAGAAGAGGCTCCAAGAAACATCCCATTCATTCTTCTCACAGAGGTAACATTCCAACCGCTCACGTCCCGATTGAAGGAAGTTGCGTAATAGAACATCCGCGTCAAATCTGTCACCCTCGAGGTATCCCACGGCAAGTCCTTATTGAAAGTCGAAGCTTGCTGGAACATGTACGCCATCGACGTGACTCTGGAGGTATCGAAATTGCTCACATCACGACCAAACGCCGATGCTCCCTCGAACATACTATCCATCGCCGTGACGTCCGAGACGTCCCAGGGCAAGTCCTGGTTGAATGAAGAGGCTCGAAGGAACAAGCGAGACATTGAAGTCACTTTGGAGGTGTCAAAACTGCTCACGTCCCCGTTGAATGCCGAGGCTCCTTCGAACATTCTCTCCACTGACGTCACTTTGGAGGTATCCCACAACGACAGGTCTTCATCGAAACTGGCTTTCCCCTCAAACAATCGAGACATGTCGGTGACGTTGGACGTGCACCACGTTCCGATCGGCCACCCATACTTTTGCGTGACCTCGCACTCGCTTTCTCCCCTTACGCAGGCGGCCCCTCCAGCAGCGTAGCCGTCCACCGCAGCCTGAAGCTCTTCCTTGTCGGCAAAGCAGGGGCGTGGGTGCATCGACGGTTGGATTATCGACAGCCGCCCAGAGCTCCTCGCTGTCCGCGAAGCACAAGCGCGGATGCATCGAGGGTTGGTTCGACGGTTCGATCGACGGGGCCTGACTCGGCCCGGACGAGGGAGACGCCGATGTTATCGGTGAGAGCGACCTCGTCGCAGAAATCGTTGTCCTTGTGGCATCCTCGCCTTCGTCGTCGCCGTCCGTGCCGAACGCTACCCCCAGCGCCACGGCCAATCCAACAATCGCGAGCACGAGACCCCCGATGATCTTCCTCTGGTGCCGCTTGGCCCAATGTTCCTCTCCCACAGGCACTGCGTCATAAACCGGCTCATCCATTTCATCCTCGACCAGGCGAGCGTGCACCTCGTGGAAGGCGAGCACGGGCGGCTCCCCGCGCTCGGACGCGGGGGGAGTCCGAGGGATCATCGAGGGCAGGGACGGTCGGACGGCCCGGACGCTGCTATCCAAAGATGCGGGGGCAGGTCCGCCCGACTCCCCATCGTCGCGCCCGATCGATTCCACCCCTTTGATTGTCGGCGCAACTGTCGGCGTTCTTCCATCGTCGGCACCAATTTCCGGCCCTTTCAATCCCTCTGTCTCATGCTCATGAGATGTGTCTAACATTCCAACGGGCACCGGAACGTCGCCTCCACAGGAGTCAATTTCCTCCACGCCCCTCCGTTTGCCATTCTCCGACTCGGCATCGCGAGCAGCGGCAGTTTGAGCGACGGGCACCGGCGCCTCGTCGGGCTCGGGGTGGTTCTCGACGCGTGCAGATGGCGACGGTGCATCGGTTGTGCTCGAGTGCGTTTGGACCGCCGAGGAGGCCAAGGCGTCGCCGAGGGATATTGCGCCCGCCGACGACCGCCCGCCCCCCTCCGTATCTGACGGGCTGCCGCCGCCGCTGGCGGCGCCGTCCGCGTCCGCGGCGGTGGTTTGATTCTTCTCCATCTTCCGTCCGAAAAAGAAAAAGAGCCAATTTTTTGCAAACTCGACTCACCTCACCCTCACACGCACTCCCGCGGCCGCAGTGAACAACGTCCGCGTCGTAGCTACTATGGCCCGGCCCGCCGCCCTCCTCGCGGCCCTCGGCGCCCTGGCCCTCGCCCGCGGCGCCAAGGCCTTCTCGCCCGCCGCCCGCTCGCTCTGCGCTTCCGCCGCGGCGCGAGCCACGTCGTCCTCCGCCACCGCCCTCCGATCCGCGAGCGATCCGCACCTCGAGATCCGCCCGCGCGCCCCCACCGACGCGCTGACGTCGCCGACCCTGTTGCAAAAGCTCCGCCTGCGCATCGGACTGGGGAAGGACCTCCGGGAAAGAGTGGTGCACAAGTACTTCCACGGCGTCGATACCCAAAACATTCCGCAGATCGTCGAGTGTTTCTCTGAAGAGGGCGCAACCATCCGCGACATTTGCTGCAGTTTGGCCAACAGAGACGTGCCGTATGAAGCGGTGGGGAAGGAAGTTACGCCGGAGTTCCTGGGGGAGCGGTGCCGCGAGTTCCTGGCGGCCCATCCCGATTGCAAAGTGATGTTTCGCTACGCGTGAGTGCCCCCGGGATAATATTATGAATGAAGCGGGTCTTTGGACTGTGAATACAATCTCACGCAATGCGCCAACTCGGATCTAATCCATCTCACTGGCTTGCAATGCAACGATCAGTCCAACCTGCGGGAGAGGCCGAAACAACAACTGGGTCCACGCCCACTGGTACGAGGAGGGGAGCTGGTCCGGTCCTTCCGAGGGCATCGAGCCCGACGGATCGCCGCTGACGGTGCAGGGCCAGACGCGGTTTTGGGTGGACGACGATTTGAAGATCAAGGAGATTGTCATCACACGAACGTTCAGCCGGTGGGAGGAGATGCTGCTGAAGAGCAGTAGATGACGACGCGACAATTCGTGTGCAATGTTGTGCGGAGCCGGGCGAACGCGGGAAGCTCGTCGGGACACGAGCCATTGCTTTGCCGTTCGCTGCGGCCTGACGCAGACTATGCACCCAAATCTGTGCACTGGATAAATGTTGATGGATGTGGATCTACAATAAATGCATCCGTCCCTGCGTTGACGATTGCTCTTTCAAGCTCGCGGTCGGGGATCGATACGTGCAATTTGCAAACCACTTTAAAGGCTGGATACAACCTTTCTCATTCTTCGGTGTTCAAACACCACGACGGACGAAACATCATAGTATCTAGATATTCATCTGTTCTTTCCGGCCATTTGATAGAGGACTTGCTTTTCATTTCACAGTTGAGGTTGAGAGCGAGAAGTCATACGACTCATTTTGAGGCGAGTCCACTCGTGCAAATCCAACAACCACGGAATCCCGATTGTCGGCAAGATACGTGGGCTTGAGATTTATCATCTGTTCTCCAGAATTTGACTTCTCTTGTTCTCGCGTTTCTGCTGTTTTTGTTAGGAAATTCTATTGGGAGACCCCAGTCAATCTCCGAAAATTGGACATGTATTTTTTGACATCTCCCCTGACCAAACAGCACTCGCTGAGTACGTCAGTCGCCGAGATCTTCTCCAGCGCTTACAAAATCGTTTTGAAGATAGCATTGAAAGATTAGTGGAATTAAATTAAATTAGCACTCTGTCGTATTATTTACAATTCATGACACGAATTTGGCTCCTTATCCCACCCCTAAAAATCCCACGGACGGCGCCAGCCCGCGCGCAAAACACCTGCCTCCAGCCGCCAACACCACGCACCCTCGCGTTGTTCTTCGGCCGCGTCCCTCCGCAGCCGCCATAATTTTTCATTATCATAACCCAGTCAAGATGAAGGTCGCCCTCCTCGCCGCCACCCTGGCCAGCGCCTCGGCGTTCGTGCCCTCGTCCGCTCCCAAGTTCGGGTGAGTGCATCTCTGGGGATCTTTTTGGTGGTCGACGCGGGTGCACCGAGCGCGGTTACTTTTGGTGGTGGTGGAGGGAACAGAGAGGCCGACGGAATGCCGTGTAATGGAAGCTGCAACTGCAAAAGTGTGGGCGAGAATCGAGAATGGTGTGTGCACGTCTTGTGGATATCCTGCGCCAAGTTGAGGCTCGAGGAGAGAAGGGTCGACAGGGAATCATCGGGCAGCGGGCACAGTTGTTGGCAACTGCGCTGCCTTGGATCCTTCGCCCCTGCAAGCGCCCACAGAGCGCGCAGCTCCTCCTGCTGAGTCTGTATGCCGAGACCTCCGCTGGCCTTCGTCGGCGGCAAATCCGAGGTGCAACGACCTCTGCCCCTCTCGTCCGGGTGTCAAGGTGTCCTCCACGCACCAGCAGTGATTGAAGCTTGACATCAAGCCGCGGCTCAACCCAACTCCACCCGAAAGACGCAGTTGGTAGAAGACCACAGAAGATGTGCACACAACTCTCTGGCTACGTGGCTGGGCACATCGGCTGAGNACGCAGTTGGTAGAAGACCACAGAAGATGTGCACACAACTCTCTGGCTACGTGGCTGGGCACATCGGCTGAGGCATGGTGCTGATATCACAATCTACTCCCAATCTCAGGACGGGACCTTCTTTTGGGTGCTTCTATACCACACGGATCACGTTCTTGCAAACATCTCACCTCTTCTCTCTCCTCTATACAACAGAACCTCCCTGAACTTGAAGCAGGACTTCCTCGAGTACTCCCCGTACTACGACCACTCCGGCGTGAAGGTCAACACCTACAAGAACAAGGCCCCCTTCACCGGAAAGGTCGTCTCGACCAAGCGCATCGTCGGCCCCAAGGCCACCGGCGAGACGTGCCACATCATCATCGACCACGAGGGCGACTTCCCCTACATCGAGGGACAGTCCTGGGGCGTCATACCCCCGGGCAACCGCGAGAAGGACGGAAAGCCCCACGCCGTCCGTCTCTACTCCATCGCCTCCTCCCGCTACGGAGACGACATGACCGGTAAGACCGGCTCCCTCTGCGTCCGCCGCGCCACCTACTGGTGCCCGGAGTTGAAGGCCGACGATCCGGCCAAGAAGGGCATCTGCTCCAACTTCCTCTGCGACACCGCCCCCGGCGACGAGGTGATGATGACCGGCCCCGCCGGAAAGGTCATGCTCATGCCCGAGGAGGACCCCACCACCGACTACATCATGGTCGCCACCGGCACCGGAATCGCCCCCTTCCGCGGATTCGTCCGCCGCCTCTTCTTCGAGGACACCCCCGTCGCCGAGAAGTACAAGGGCGAGGCGTGGCTCTTCCTCGGCGTCGCCAACTCCGACGCCCTCCTCTACGACGACGAGTTCCAAGACGCCAAGGCCCGGTTCCCGGACAACTTCCGGCTGGACTACGCCCTCTCCCGCGAGCAGGAGAACAAGAAGGGAGGGAAGATGTACATTCAGGACAAGGTCGAGGAGTACGCCGATGAGATCTTCGACAAGCTCGACAACGGCGCCCACATGTACTTCTGCGGTCTTAAGGGAATGATGCCCGGAATCCAGGACATGCTCGCGGAGGTGTGCAAGTCCAAGGGAATTGACTACGACGAGTGGATTGATTTTTAATAGCTCGCTTCGAGCCGTCGTCGCTCTAATATCATCTAGAACAACCGTTGATGAATGGCACCCTGCGTCTGGAATGTTGTTGGGGGGTTTCTGTAGCAGCTTGAGTATGCTTCCTTTGGTCGACGTGCACGTCTTGTGTTCGGAATTGTTGATCAATTCATCGTATGGTATCATGAAATGGTTCAACTGAATGGTAACGGCAACTGGCGATCTCATACTGCTGAGCGCTCCATTACTTTGTTGCATGATGTTGATCCAGCAGTCTCCAGCCCGCGGCTCTCTCTTTGTCCCAGTTTGGTCGAGGCCTGAGCGAGGGACGAATCTCGCTTGGCTGGAAGACGCGTTTTCCACTTTCCACACCACACAAGCAAACGACCGAAGGCAG
Source organism: Thalassiosira profunda (assembly GCA_036939355.1). Classification (NCBI taxonomy): domain Eukaryota; phylum Bacillariophyta; class Thalassiosirophyceae; order Thalassiosirales; family Thalassiosiraceae; genus Thalassiosira; species Thalassiosira profunda. The sequence goes on along the minus strand of JALLAP010001209.1, from coordinate 3,753 downwards.
ACAGACGAGACGCCAACCCCACCAGCCGTTTCGAACAGACCCGCGCAGATGAACCCGTCACCATGCCAACGACGTCCCTTGACACGACGGCCGACGCGGAGGGCGCTGCCCCCGCGGCGGCCGGGGCTGCGGTAGCAGCAGCGAGCGCGGCCGCTGGCGGTGGCCAGCCGGGCGGTGGTGGACAGCCGGGCGACGCGGCGACGCCCGCGGAGGCCCAACTGACATCCACCGCGGAGCTGGGTGGAGATGTAGCGACCGAGGGGGCTAATGCCGAGGGCGGGGAGGGAGGAGGTGAGCGGCCGCTGTCTGTTTATCATGTGCTCGTATCTTGCGACGGCCTGGTCGGCTCCGTCGCGGGTGCATTAGAGAGATTAATGAGCAGATCAGACACACACCTGAACCTACGACACGCTCAGCCAAGTGTTTGTGGTATTGTTGTTGCTTGCGTGCTTGCCCTGCTATTTGGCAATTCAACTGGGGGGGCCTATCATGCGTTCATTATTTGCCTGCTGGAGTGTGGTGATGGTTGTACCGCGATAGATGTTGATGGAAGCTGCATTCAGGATAGACTCTTCTAAGGCCCGATTGAACGAGCAGTCCCTCTTACACACCTTCTCTCTGTCGCATTTAGGACATGGCCACGAATTGAAGTGCAGTTGCCGCAACTCTCGTTGCGTCCTCCTCTATTGTGCCTGCTACGCTTCGTCGACTGGATGCCACGACGATTGCAAGTGCAAAAGCTGCGACAATCCGAACGGGCCCCACCCCCGGGCGAAGGCGAAGAAGACGCTTTCGGGGTCGAAGCGGAAGGCTCCGCCGGTGCCGTCCCTCCTGGTGCTCACCGTGTCCCCGGGACGGCTGGGGCTCACGCTCACGATGTTGGCGGAGGGCGGCGCGGAGGTCACGGGGGTCGATCCTGCCTGCACATTCCGAGGACAGATCTGCGTCGGCGATCGCATCGTGACCATCGACGGGCGGAAGGTGGAAAAGATGGCCGACCTCGCCGTGGGGAAGGAGCGCGTGCGCAAGTTCGGCGTCTTGAAACCGCAGCGCCTTCTCCAAGGTGGCAGCCGGAAGGTGGACGATGCGGGGCACAACAATCGGAAGCAGACGTTCCCTTACCTCAGGGAACTGGGCGCGGATGGCACGGGCCGGGCGGCGGAGCACCGACGGGAAGACCTCATGACGGAGCTGCTGCAATGGGACAAGCGGAATGGCGTGAACACCACCGCCAAGATGGGCCCGGCGCGGTACCAGCTCATCGCCGTCCCCCTCAAACGGCGCGAGACAGTGAACAAGCGCGAACTCGACAACCAGTGCTTTCACGCGTACAACAAGCAAACCAAGTTGTTCGACAAATTCCTCAACGCGTGGGGTTCGTACTGCAGCGGAACGCAGGAGGACGCCGCCAATATGATTCTCTACTACATGGCGAAGCGCTTTCCCCAATCGTACGTGAAGAACTTTGCGATGGCGTCGAAGAAGAACGATAAGCTGGAGGGGAACGTGGGGGCGCCGCCTGTGGAGCTGCCGCCCAATTTCGTTAGCTACGACGGGACGAACGACGTCAAGTGGAACACGCGATATGCCGAGCTTGTCGAGGTACGTGAGAAGCCGAGAAGCCTGTATGCCCTTTTCTTTTATCTTCGGTCTCTGACATCCTGCCACCGCTATTGTCCTACTTCTGTTTGCTATCGCAGTTCAAGGAAAAGGTAAGCGAATGGACCTTGGCTCTTCTGAAGAACCACCGCCTCGCTCATTACTTGTGATTGATATCCACAGAATGGTAACTGCAAAGTCTACTCGAAGTCGGCGCTCGGGAAATTCGTGACAAGTCAGCGGACCGCCAAAAGGAGCCAGGCGAAGAGCCTCAGCCCCAAGCGCATCGAACTATTGGAGAACCTCGGCTTTCAGTGGTGCGGGCTGCCTGAAGGATATGCCCGCCCCGTCCCCGGAGGCGACCCGCGACAGAACCGCGCGATTGCGGCCCGGCTGGTGTATCCGGAACTGACGATGCGCGAAGCGCTCGAGCTCGGAGGGTTCTTGGAGGAGGAGCTGAGCGCCATCAAGGATCAAAGGCACCTATGGCGCACCGGTGAGTACATACATCTGATGCATACTCTTTCAACGACACATCTAGTTGCATGCACCCCTCCGAACTGAGGTTCGCGCTCCATTCCTCCAGGCTTCGTTTACTACAAGGACCAAGTGAACAAAAGGGTGGACAACTATCCCACCGCGCGACGAACGGGCGCCCGGCTGGAGATCGAGAAGCTCGTGACCATTCTCAACGGAGAGGAGGTGGACCGGGCGGAGCAGGTGTTTGGCGAGTACGCCCGGTTCTTGCCCGGGTTTTTGGAAGCAGCCGAGGAACGGAAGCGGAACGGCATCACGGAAAAGCCGCGGAGGTCGCGGTCGAGGAAGAAGCGGGCGGAGGGCAACACCGACAACCAGGCCGTCGTGGGCGGCAATGCGATGGTGGNCGCGGTCGAGGAAGAAGCGGGCGGAGGGCAACACCGACAACCAGGCCGTCGTGGGCGGCAATGCGATGGTGGGCGAGGAGCGGGATCATCCAGCGCCGTTGGCGGCAGATCCGACGGCGGGGGTGCACGCGATGGAGTTCCCGGCGCCGGCAGCCTATGACCCCGGAATTGCCAATCCGCACCCGCAACAAGTGTGGAGGCAGCAGGACAACTACTGGCGGTGACACTGGTTACCGTCCACTGATTGAACATGAGAGGAGGTTCGGGTGGTTGGGTTATGGACTCCAACTCTCACCTCGGTTGGGCTTGGACTTTCATTAAAGATTAGTGTACAACAACTATTGTTTACACTGGTTAAGTATGTTCTTCCCCCGTTATTGTGTACTCAAACATCCATGTTGGACTGCTGTATCTAGTCCTGTCTCGTGGCTCTTCTCCGCAAAACTTGAGGAGAGCCCGCCACAACCAACACTTCCTTCTGTGTTCCTCGACACTCGACACCTGCCACATCCAGGTTGAGGTTGTTGTCATTGGAAGAACCGCCGAGCTGGTTCCTTCCCTGCCGCCAGCTAATCCATGGCAACTGCTGGAGGAAGAGACTGCGTTTCGACAGCACAGAAGGATTCTGGCCGTTACAAGCGCCTCTCCGACTGGTCCCTGTGAGACATCGGCCGCCTTTTTTGCCGCCGTACCGGTTCACAAGAAAAGTCGAGCCCTCTCCGACTATTGGTAGATTTACCAGTTCCTACGTATAAGATAATTTGTACGTGGGAGGAATTCATACAACATTTGGACACGTGTCCCCGAATCGCCAATTAAACTTGATCCGTTGCAAAAACCGCTAACAAAAGGCACCCTCACATCCCCAACCACGCCGGCCGAGCGTGCACCTCCTCCACCTCAGCCATGCCCCAACGAATCGTACAATGTTCCTCTGCTCGCCGGTTTCCTAGCCGTTGCCGCGCGCAACAACACCGCGCGGAACCGCACATTGTAGCCCGTCTACGTCGGCCGCAGAGTGCACCTCCTGCTCCCCCCTTGCGTGGTTTGCGTCTCCGTCTCGACCGCCCATCGCCACAACCGCACAACCTCCTCGCTGCACCTTGCTTCCTCGGACGAGCAATCGGCGCCGCCCACTCCGTCCCATAATTTCCGGGAGCCGCCGTCCGCTCCATCCCCAACCCCATTTCACCTGCACCGCCGCCGACCAAGCCCAAGCCGACGATGAAGCTCTCCCCCGCCCTCCTCCTCGCCGCCCTCCCCGCCGCCC
>JALLAP010001206.1:0-11117 GCA_036939355.1 Thalassiosira profunda | reverse complement strand
CCTTCCAAGCAAGCGGCCCCATTTTTTGCCCGGCGTGCCCGGCTTCGGGGATTTTTGGGAGGGCATCGTATCAGCGGCGCGGCAGGGGCGAGGGCAGCTCTCAACTCTCATCCATCGCGGCCGTGCCTGCCGTCGTCGTCGGCGGGGGGGTTGCTGCCGTTTGTGTTGAAAGCGAATGGCTGGCGCGCGAGAGTCTTGTTGAACCTTGAACCGCGCGAAAAGGGAAAGAGGTCGGCATCTTGTTGGCCCCGCTGAGATGGCATCTGTTACTTTTGTCACATCTCGACACCCCTCGAACGAACCTCTTTCAATCGTCTTCCAGCACACATGATGAGTCGATATGAATATGCGCGCGACTCTCTACTTCTTAGCATTACACTTCAGAATGGAACGCCTTCGTCCCAAAATCGTTTGGTTACCTTCGCCACGACGTTGGACCCGTGCTTTTTGGCGCCGTCCCTCCATTCGTCGCCTCTCGGGTACCATTTCCAGATCCAGCTGTCCCACGGCGGTGCTTTGTCGTATAAATTGTGCCATCGAAGCAGGTTCCCGGCCAGGTAGTAGTATTCTCGAAATGCGGTGGCATCGTTCGCGATGGCCCGGTGTTCTATCGTTCGGCTCAACTGCCCGGGCGGAGCGCTGCTTCGCCGCGGAGCTTCCGACCACATGAAATCGTACGCCCGGCTGCTAGTGAAGTCGTTTGCCAGAAAGGGGCTCCCAGTGAAAAATGGAAACCAGCTGTGCCTCACCGGGGCAACGTCGCACGGCCGCAGGTCGGGGTGGCTCCCGATCCAATGTTCCACGGAGTATTGGCCCAAGCCCAAGTTTTGCGGTGTAAACGGAAACAGATCGGTGGTCACGGCTCTCCGGAGTTGCGACACGAGCGTTTCGCCGGCAGCGTCGTTCGTGGCTTTCTCAAACTGCTCCGGTGGAAGCAACTCTTTCACATACTCGCACGAGGCCGTGAACATGTTGCCGAGGAAATGGTGGAAGGGCAGCGGGTAGAACTCCGTGCCGCAAACATTGCAGGTGTCGCGTGGTTTGAGGCACATTTTGCTGGTGACCGCAGTGGTAAAGGTGCGGATCTTTTGCGTCGAAAACGACTCCGTCCTGTTCACCCCGTGCGTTCCTGGAAGCATATTTGACAGATACGTCACGCTGCCAGTCGGCCGCGAGCGGCAAAAGGTGTGCAAATGATGCAATGCTTCTCCGGTTGCTGTTGACGATGTAAATTCTCCAACCTTTCGACAGGTAATGTGCTGGGACCTCGCCTGGCACAGTTTGGTAAAGAATCCAATGTTCGACGAGTCTCCCGAAACTGTGTAATACAGGACGACGTGTCGTTGGCGGTGGTATGCCCGGCTGACGATGTCGTATTGGCCCAGCGCCAGGACGTCTATTTGTGCCTTCAATGCACGCAGAGCCAGCAGCTTTCTCGTCTTGTCCTCCGGAATGACAACGTTGTAGAACACCACAAGGGGCGGGGTATCGCCCGTAAATCGCTTCTCGTCCTGCGGCTCGATTTGAAAGTCCAGCCTTTCGTCTTCATTGACACTGAATGCCGATTGAATCCCTTGCGAGGAATGCATCACCATCTGCTCTACTGCATTTGCGCCGTATCTGTCCACCAGCTTCTTCCATTTGGCTCCGGCGGGGAAGAATTTCCAGACCCAGGATTTCTTGGACGGAATGCCATCGGACCCGTAGANTCCATTTGGCTCCGGCGGGGAAGAATTTCCAGACCCAGGATTTCTTGGACGGAATGCCATCGGACCCGTAGAGCGTGAACCATTTGAGCAGATTCCCCGGCAAGAAGAAATACTCTCGGAATTGCGCGTCCTCGTCGTTCTGTATTCTTGCCCTCGCCTCGAGGTCCTCCCCCACCACCTCCCTGCGGCGCGGACCCATCCCCCACTCATAATCTGCGGGAGTGACGTCGCCCTCGATCATGCTGGCAAATGTGACGTTTTTTCTATGCAGCTCGCACGGTTGTATGGACGGGTGGCTCCCTATCCAATGCTCTAATCGATACCGGCCCAGCCCAAAGTAATCCACACGGTCGTCCATCAGGGTGGAGTTCAGCTGGCCCCACAAGCGGTACTTCAGGAACTTTATTATCGACTCCTTCTTCCGCACGTCGTACTCCCCACCCTCTAGCGGAGGCAGCAGCTTTTTGACGTAGGAGCATTTTGCCGTCCACATGTTGCCCGGATACATTGTCGAGAATCGGGTGTAAAATTGCGCACCGCAAACGTTGCATCGGTCGTTGGGAGGGAACAAGCAATCGGGATGGACCACGGAATCTGTCAGCGCGCGCCGCCAATTGTCGTTGACTTCGGTTTGGTGATAGCTCCCCTTCGAATGAATGTACGTCACGCGCAGATCCGCATAGTCGTCGTTTTGGCAAAAGTCGTAGACGTCCTGCAAGGTGACAGACTCGCTGGCTGTATCGTAGGACGCCATGTGATGGCACGACAGCTGGGAGCCCCCGGGCAATTGTCGGCACAACTCTTTCATCTTCTTCTCCGGGAAAGCACGCGCATTTCCTATCACGTTGTAGAAGAGCGTCGCAGACTTTCTACTCTTTGGCATCTCTCCCAATGACGCGCCCACCTGCCCCAGCTGCTCCCGGATCACTCGAATTGCATGCGCTGCCCCCGCGGCATTGTCCGGGATGAAAAGATTGTAGAATAAAATGACCGACGTGCCTTGGGGCGGCTGCAGGCTTTTCGTCTCGAAGTCTCGCGGGTTGAACTTCCTCAACGCCTCCACCACCGATTTGGGAACGTGCGTGGGCTTGGTCCCCGTCGCCCTCAGGCCGCCGCTGTCGTGGTCTGCCCTCAGGAGGGTATTGCAAGACAGGGCGAATAATATCGCTGCAAATGCAAACGCCAGGAATTGGCCCGCCTGGAGGAGCGTGGCCCGATCCCATTTTGCCTTTGAGAAGGCGACTGATATGTTATTGACGATGCTCCTCCGCCGGCCTACAACGGACCGTCTGGATATTCTCATCTTCTCGCGCACCCCAAGGTTGCAGCAGTTGCAGACGGCCGCCGCCGATTTCAAATCGACCGCGGCGACTCTGCTCCCGACGCGCCGCTACTTTCACGCCCACCGGGTGTTCTCCAACCCACCACTGCTGCTATTGCCGCATTATGCTGCCGCTTGAGGGACCTGGGATGGGGCTAGGGACGACGCGGAGAGGGGCGCGGCAGGGTTGGGCGCGTTGGGGTGGTTGGGGATTGGGGAAATAATGCCCTACCCTAGCGCAAAGTATAGGTAACCCCAGAAAGAATGTTTGGAAGAAGCAAACCAGCAAAGCGCTTCTTTGATAGCCCGATGATGCCCGATTAATTGCTTACTTTGTTCTATGCATCAATAATCGCTACTGTGAGATCCAGGCTCGTTCCACAACAGCGTTGAATTCATCTCTTCTCCTTCCGATGCTGCCTCGTCGCCTTTCTCCGACTCTTTCTTTCGGTCCATGACTCTACAAATGCGCCGTCGAGTTGGTTGTTTGGCATCCTTGACAAACTTTTGGTTCTCCGCAAAGCTTCGTTCGGCGTACCCAGCCCATGCGGTAAAGTGATGAAGGACTATTGATAGGGAAGTGGCCGTGTCAAGCAAAGTAGATTGTGGTATCAATGGAGCGCTCAGTGCATCTGAAGTTGATTGCGGTATTGTTTGTGATACCTCGGTGTCACCAAAAGATACGTGCGGGACGTGTAAAAAGCCACTGCACATCAGTGCCTGCGATATCGGAAGGCCGCGTTTGTCTTTGGACAGCAGAAAACAGACATCGGTAGAAAATGGACGAGCGCTGACTGGAAAGGAGCGTTGCGGAGAGCCTATTGCAGCAGATTGTTTGGCAATGCCATCATCCGCAATGCACTTTGGCCGCACTAGCGAAACATATCCACCATTTTCGTACACGTCCACCCCATCTGCTGCATAGACCTCCTCCCCTCCTCCGTATGCACCCAAGATGCCGATAGTCGTGATGGGATTGCTCGTTTCAACATCTTGGATGCCATTGCCATCATCGCCGCCATTCCTCAAGTAATCACCGACGCTCTCCCACGTGGGAAAGGCCAAGATGTCCAGAAACAGATGAGCGCCGAAGCTGCCCTGGCAGTTGAACTTGTCGTGTCCCACCACCAGCACCTGATGCGCTCCAAACGCCGCAGCGCAGCGGAGCAACGTGCCGAGGTGGGTGGTTTTGGATGGATTGGCCATGAGAAGGTACCATTTTTTCTTTCGCGGCGTATTTTCAATGTTGCCCTCGTCGGCATGATGGGCAGTGCATGGCGGTGATGTTTCTGATGTTGACATGATGATTTGCATGAATAGGTGGGGTGTGATGCCAGTTACACAAACAATCGCGGCCCGGGGCCGATTGTCGATGCCACGCCTTACGTCGATAGAACAGAGCTGTGTCGACGCTCGTTAGATGCCGGGCAGGAGGGGTTGGGAGCCGCCAGGCGAGGGACGGAGGAGGTGCATGCTGGCAGCCGGAAGTGGAAGAAGCTGACAGCCGATGGCGATTTTAGCGGGCACTTCACCTTGCCCCCCCCCCCCCCCAATTTTGGGCCCCCGAAACACCGCTGACCCTTGGACTGGAACTCTGGACCTACCGGTATGGAACATTTCTTGCCGGAGAGGAGTTGTACAATATTGAGTGTATCTTATCTCTGGCTGGCACCAGCCAGAACTGGCCCGGATCGATAGGTTAGTTCTTCTATCTATCGTACACCCGCCCACCACAGAAACAACATATTGTTGCAAATCAGCCAGTGCAGCCTGCATGTCCCCACCTTTACAGCATCATCAGCTTGGGCTGGTTCAGGTACTCCTTCAGCGCCCCCATGAACAGCCCCACCGTCGCCTCGTCCGCCACCCTCCGATCCGCGCTCAATCTCGCCGTCATGATCGTCTGGATCCCCGGCTTGCCCTTCTCCCCCGTCTCCACGTTCACCTTCCCGGGCACGACCGTCCGCTCCCCGCCCCCCACGGCCAAAATCGCCCCCTGCGGCGGGTTGATCACCGCGCTGAACTCCGATATGCCGAACATGCCCAGGTTGGAAATGCAGAAGGTGCCCCCCTGGTACTCCTCGGGGGCCAGTTGGTTGTCCCGCGCCCGCGTCGCGAGATCCTTCACCTTGGCGGAAATGTCCGTCAAAGACATGGAGTGCGTGGAGGGCACGATGGGCGTGATGAGGCCGGTGGGGGTGGCCACCGCGACGCTGATGTCGACGCTGGAGAAGGTGCGTTGGGATTGCGTCTTGGCGTCGAAGGTGGCGTTCAGCTCCGGCACGTCCCGCAGGGCCATGGCGCTGGCCTTGATGATAAAGTCGTTGACGGACACCTTGATATCGAAATTGCTCTTGAGCGTCTTCCTCATTTGGAGTATGTTGTCCAGCGGAATTTCGATGGAGGTGTAAAAATGGGGGACGGTGGATTTGGACTCGGTCAGCCGTCGGGATATGACCTTGCGCATGTTGGACGCCGGCGTGTCCTCGTATAGAGAGGGGGGGACAGTGGTGACCGTTTCAGGGACGACGGATATCGGCGCAAAGACGGGGGGCGGTGGGGGAGGTGAAGAGGCGGCTTGTGCCGTTGAAGCCGATGCAGAGACGCCCGCCGGAGGCGCGCTGGCCGCCACCGCCGCGGGGACAGGGGCCGCCAGCCTAGCCGCCCATCCAGACTTTCCCAAGAATTGTATGGACGGGCTCCGCGCCAGTCTTACTGCCGTCGGCAACATGGTCGTCGTCGTCGTCGTCGTCGTCGTCGTCGTCGTCGTCTTCAGCAACAGCAAAGGGCTGAGCATGAGTTGTGGTTGTGGCCGGCAGGGGCGGGGGGAACCTGGTCAAATTTGGGGGGCAAGTTGATGTGCCCGCCTTTTTTCGGTCCCTTTCCACTTTCCCTTTCCGCCTGCCTCCTCCCGCCTCCTCGATCGACCCCTAGCCTGCTCCCTGCTCCTGGACCGACCACGAGCTGTCATCTGCCGCCTGCAGAGTGCTGTCGGGCGTTCCAGTGTTTGAGGCATCCGATCTCTCCATCGCAACTGCGGGCATTTTCTCCTGACTCTCTGCGAGGTCGTGAGTACAAGATGTGCATGCTGCTCCTCGTTCATTCCGCACTTGCTCACGTCGACCTGCGCCGCCCTGAATGCAGGCAAAATTATCAGAACTACTCTTGAGTAATGGACGGTTTTGTCAACTATGATGCCCTCGCGGGCAGCATCAGAGCGGAGGACGTCACCTCCGACGCGATAAACGCAGGAATCCTGCGCGGGATTATGAACAATGTCCCCTTGACCGGCACACTGTACCTCGCCAGGCAGGAGCACCGCGATGAATATGATTACTGCCCAGTCGATGCTCGTGAGATGGGATGGTTGGGTTACTTTGTTGGGAGAAGTACTCGCATCACATCTTTGTCGGTGGACCATCATCTGGGTGATATCTCGTTGTTGGAGGCATTCTGTAGAGGCGCCAACAGAAACAAGTCTATCCATTGCCTGGAACTGACTGACATCGAAGGGGGTGACTTGTTTGGAATGATGGGCCCTTTCTTCAAAAACAAGCACAACCTGACAGAAATAAGTGCAGAAGAATGCAACTTTGGAGCCGAAGGTTGCCGACAACTCTCCCTGGCTCTGGGGAGCTGCAAAGAGAGTTCGTTGACAAAAATGTATCTGAAGGGATGCGCAATAATTGGGGAGCAATTTGCGGACATTGCTGTCGCTTTGAGCATGCATCCCAAGCTGCGGCGTCTTTCGTTGGAAAGAAACAATATTGGACGAAAAGGGTGTGCGGCTCTGACTACTCTCCTCCAATTTTCTGCTCCTGAGGTCGAATATCTCGACCTCGAAGACAGTGGTGTCAACGACGAAGCAATTGAGACTTTGATGCCTGCTTTGGCTTATTGCAAGAAGCTTAAAACACTCGATCTCTCGAATAACCCCGCCATATCAGTGAGAGGATGGCAAGCGATCTCGGGGCTGCTGGAGGATCCAAATTGCTATCTGAAGGGGCTGCGCATTAGTGGGAACCCTTTTGGAGACACGGCGCTAGTGATGATTGCAACTGCGTTGGCACAGAACGTGTGCCTAGAGCAAATGTACGTGGACTACGAACCCATGAGCAGCACAATCACCGAAAGTGGGTGGACCGCAATCTGCGCACTTCTCTGCGATCCATCAACCGCCAACGCGACCTGTCTATCCAATCACACGCTGAGGGAAATCAGCCACCCCAATTTACCCGCCGAGGTTGAAACTTTACTCGCAATCAACCGAGGAAGAGCTACGAAGAAAGGTGTCGGAATGCTCAAGATCCTCAAGCACCACGAAGATTTGGACATGCAACCCTTCTTCGAATGGACCTCAAGGTCCTGCCACTTGCCATCGACTGGTTGGCACGAGCTGAAGCCATATTCACATTAGACGATGCAACGCGACGCAACATTCCAGCGAGAAAGCTTTCTGCAATCTACCAGTTTGCCCGAGGGATGCCGCTGGTGTACGTGGAGTCTCGTCTCAGAAGCCTGTTGGATGAGATAAAGTCGAGCAAGACCAAGTTGGGAGAGGAACAATTGAAATTGCGGCAGGAAAGACTGATGCTTGATTTGAAGCAAGAGGAGGTCGACCGTCGCAAGAGGGAGATTGAGACACACGAGCGGTCTATCATCGCGAGGCTCCGTGAATGACGTCGCCAATGCGCCCTCTCACTATCTCCTCATCTCTATAGGAGTGGAAGGCGTGGGCAGTAGGAAGCACTGTCCTCTCGACCTTTGCATTCTACCGTCTTCCTTTCGATGGGCGACAGCTTTATTAGATAAGCTATCCTATTGAAGGGGTAAGACGCTGAGAATCGCATTCCGTTTTGCCTCCTCTAAGTCCCCGGGATCCGCAGCTGGTCGAAATAGCGCCACAGGAGATCAGGGGCCACAAATCCATCCACCTCGTGCACAACGCCGCCATCCACCAACGTGCTCTTTAGCACTTTTGCATCGTTGTTGCCAATCACCACGCCCCCATCCTCCTTGGCACCGAAACCCAAGAATCCCCCGCTCTTGGAGCGCCCCACCCGCAACTCGCCACCCAAAGTCAACACGCCCCCGATGCTCAAGGCAGCCACGCCATCCACTTTGGGAACCGTCCAGTCCTCCCTCTTCAATCTCTCCTGCGTCACCTTTCCGGTGGGAATCACGTGATAGGATGCCAGCTTCTCCGTCACCTCCTCGTTGCGTTTGTCCGAGATCTGCACCTTCCGCTTCGGATCGATGTTCTCCATCACCGAATTGGAGGGGGCAAAGATGGTGAAGCCCCCCGACGCCTCGCTCTCGCGGAGGGTGCCGTAGATGCTGGGAACCTTGGACAGCAGCAGGGATTCGAAGAGGGGGTAGTTTTGCTGCAAATAACTTTCGATGCTCTCGTCGCCGGAGGCATCCGCAGAGGCGGCTTCGAAAAGACGGGTGATCCGAGCGACGGCCTTCGTGGGAGATGGAGAGGTGAAGGCGTCGACGCGGCCCGCCCCAACGAAGAGGAGGGCGACGCCCACGATGAAGCGGCTGGACAGGGACGTCGAGATCATATTGCACCGGATATGTGGCGTCACCCGGGGTATAGTAGGAGCTGCGTTGCCACTGCGGCGGAGGTGAGGATGACTCTCTCGGCCGCGTCGGTTTGCTGTTTTGCCTTTGCCTCTTGCTGCTGCTGCTGCTTGCTGACGCGGAGGTGAAGATAATTACAAAGTGAACTTGTGAGCATGTGAGATTTCGTGCACACGCTCTAACTGTTCCGTGGGTGCGTTGGAAATTTGGCGGACAATCATTGGCCAAATTGCAGTCCTCGGCGCCCGCCCCCAAACCAGCTCTCGCGCGCTCGGTTGGTTCACATGCACCGTGGGAAGCGGTTGGCGTGAACCGAGTCAATGGCTGCACATTGCGCCAGGAGAATCTTCGTACTAGCATCGCTCTGCAACGTCCCATCCGCCGCAGCTCTCTCGATTCAGCGGCATTATTTGCAAAGGAGCGCGGTCCACGGCATCGGCATCCTGAATCCTCAGCTTGGCACCAACGTCTTCTCCCGCAGCGCCCTCACTATGTCGTCGACTTCGTCGTCGCCCCTCCCTGACGATGCAGTAGCCGTCGAAAATCAGACCTCCTCGACATCCCGTCGTAGCCCACGAAAGAAGGCATGCACTTCGGCCCCGGACGACATCGAGATGCTCCAAAGTTGGATCCAACACGATGATCACAGCTACCACCTCGACTTTCTGTCCCCGGAGCGCGCCTACAAGATACGCATCGCCCTCGTCGAGTGGTACAGGGCCAACCGGCGCAAGTTGCCGTGGAGGGGCGACGCGGGGCCGTACGATGGGAGCACCGCTGGCTTTGGTGCAGGTACCGCTGGCAACAGGAAGAAGGCGGGGACCAAGAAGAGAAAGGACGAGGGGAAGGATATCCGGACGTTCTTCGGCGCCTCTGCCAACAAGAAGAAAAAGACTTCAGCAAAGAAACCTGCAAACAATCAGGATGGGTCCGAGGCGAATGCTCTGTCGTTGACTGCAAATACTGCTCCGAGAGAGGTCACTGCGTATGGGGTGTGGGTATCTGAGATCATGCTCCAACAAACTCGCGTGGAGGCAGTGATACCATATTACTTGAAATGGATGCAGCGCTTCCCCACGGTCCACGACCTTGCCGACGCCACAGATGAAGAGGTGAACTCTCATTGGGCGGGCCTCGGCTTTTACCGACGGGCTCGCCTCCTTCACACTGGTGCCAAGCGCGTGGTCAACGAATACAGTGGAGTTGTGCCAAATACAGTGGACGAATTGCTCAAGGTTGAGGGCATCGGGAGGTACACTGCATCGGCCATCGCAAGCATCGCGTACGGCGTGGACGTTCCAGTGGTGGATGGAAATGTTTGTCGCGTACTCAGCCGTCTGACTGGGATTGCCAATCACATCAAGGCGGGCGTGCTCAAGGATGACCTGGGCTGGACGCTGGCCGATCGCATCATCCAGGCCAAATGCAGCAGTGTTGACGAGACAAAGAGCGAAAGCTATGAAACCATTGGGTATCCCGGTGAGGTGAATCAGGCAATTATGGAGCTCGGTGCGACGTACTGCTCTCCTTCGGGCAGTGGAATTGAAGACGCAGATCCGTTGAAGGAATTCTACATCTCGACGCAACTCGGTGTCGCTGTTGGGCAGGCAATGCGCGAGAGTAACAATACTGTTCGGGGGCAGGTGGATTCTCTCGTCTCAACGAGAGCGTTTGTTGCCGATGAACAAGGGAGCAAATGCCGATTGTGCGACGCGGACGGTGTTTCTACGGCATTCTTTAATATCATGGATCGGATGACAGACGACTTCAACAAAGACTCGAAGACGAGCCCAAAATCCATGTATGCGATTGCGGGCCATGCGTCCCTGCCAATCCCTCCTCCAAAGAAGAGCAAACGAGAGGAAGTGATTGCGGTGGCTGTCATTAGCTCGCAAGCATCAGACAAGGAACAACGTTGGCTTATGGTCAAGCGGCCCTGTACAGGTCTGCTCGCTAATCAGTGGGAGTTTCCTTCCGTCATCGTTTGGACGTCGGCAGACGAGAGCAAAGCGAAAGGAAAAGGAAAGAAGGCCTCAGGCAAAAAAGCAGCCACCATTGAAGTTCCCTTGATCGATGCTGCTGTACGATCGAACGCGCTGGATGCATTCTTGTCCGACGTGGCGCCTTCGGCTGACATGAACGAGAGAGCTCAGCTCGATGATTCGGTGGTGCACATCTTTTCGCACGTTTGCCACACAATGTGGGTTGAGTGTGGCGAATGCGATGCCGATTTCTCGCCCAGCTCAAAACGATGGAAGTTGGACAGCGGGCGAGAGGCTGGGTGGATGACTGAGGACGACATGGCATCCGTTGGCGTCACGTCTGGAGTGCGGAAGGTGTTGGCGAAGGCGCAGCAGTCTCACAAGTGAGCACTGAAAGCATGTGCGTGGACGGGCACTGCTCTTGTATGGTAGGGTAAATCATCATGAATTTGCTATGATATTATGTTCACGTTGGTAGCGGCAAAGGGCTTCTTCGCGAACGGATTTGGCCCTTTGCCT
>JALLAP010001205.1:0-23112 GCA_036939355.1 Thalassiosira profunda | reverse complement strand
AATTACTGGAGCAGATTCATTTTCGGTTAGCAGTCTTTTTGGTCTTTGTGAGGTTCAGTATTTGCGCTCGGCCACCTCCGGCGACACACAATAAAAAAGTTGGCGATTGGCGAAATATCGCCGCTTAATTAACGGGACACTTTATCATGTGGGAAGCTTTCTCGGACCAAAAAAATGTTCGGTACTCAAGTCCGATATTTTTTATATTAATTCCTACAGTAGAAATTCAACTTCCAACCAAAGAGAGGCGAAAAAAATTTGTTTGGCCAAACAAAAAAGTGTTTGAACGAGCAAAAAATTTTGTACTTCCCACCGCGTGCGTCATTCCGAGTGACGTACTTGAATTTATTTTTGTTTGGGAAAACCGAGAAAATTTGTTTGATCTGTTCTCGAAAATCCCCGTTGGCGATCGACTATTCTCGAGAATCCCGATTTTCCTCGTTTTTTGTTTGGATTTTGGTTGTTTTGCGAGCGCGCAAATACAGCCCCTTAGTTGGAGGTCTGAACCTCATTTGGAGGTGTACTGGACAGCCGAAGTTGGCTGCTCTCTCAAAAAATGAGTCAACTTTTGGAGAAGAGCGGGGCGGCTGTAGTTTGTCAGCAAATGGTCGCCCCCGGCGCCGGCATTCCTATCAGCGTGGGTTAGACACCTTGAGCTTCCAAGCAGACAAAATAATGCAAAAAACAATGTAGACGACGCCCGCAAGGGCAGGCAGGATTCTCGAGCTTGAGCCCAGAAGACTGCGGCCCTCTTCTCTCCAGCCCGGCAAAACAAAAAGCTTGATCACGGCAGAGGAGCAGGATTCGAGCTTGAGCCTAGAAAAGACTGCGGCCCTTCTCCGGCCCGGCAAAACAAAAAGCTTGATCACGGCAGGATTAGATCTTGAGCCCAGAAGACTGCGTTCGAACCTGCGCCCAGAAGACTGCGGCCTTAACACAGCGCCTTAGACCGCTCGGCCACGTGATCGTTGCGAAAACTGGGACCGAGAAATAATACTGAACCGATAAATAATACGTAAGTTACCTAAAATCCCGCGCTCTCCACTCTCGCTTCTCGCAACTCTCGCGCTTCCGTCACGCTCAGTTTTGAGTTCCGTGACTATTCCGTTGATTTTGCGACTGCATTTTTGCAGTCGCGTTTGTCTTTGGGGTATTTATTTGGCGTCATTTTTTATTTTTTACCGTAGAAGGCTACGTAGGCTAGTACCAAAACGACACTTTGTCGTTTTAACACCCCAGTGTAGACTCCTAAATCAACACGACCAACCAACTGAGCGTGACGGAAGCCCTCGCTCTCCTCCGTTCTTCGTTCAAACAGAGGCCTTGTCCCCGCGACGCACAATATAAATTCCAGGATGCGAGCATACACACACGCAGCAATCATCAAATGATTCGTCATTTAAGAATAGTACGATACTATCTAGCTCCGCCTCTGCGGGCTCCGTGTCCTAACATCACAACCCGCACGATTTGCACGCCTTGTCCAGCTCCTCGACGTCCTCCTCCGCCAAATCCCAGCCCAAACACCCCAGCAATTCGTTCGCCATCTTCACGTTGTTCACCGGCACCAACGGCACGGCCCCCTTCGCCCTGATATAATTGATGGCGATCTGCGTCGACGTGATGTCGCGATTGATCCGCGGCGCCTGCCCGCTCTCGATCTTCATCAGCCGATCCCCGATGCGGCCGTTCACTTTGTCGATGAGTCCGGACTGGGCCCGGAACAGCGCGTCAAGCTTCTCGAGCTTGCGCACCGCGTACGGTCCCGTGTCCCCTTCGCCCTTCGACACCTCCCCGCCCGTGGGATTCGTCGAAGTGTACTTCCCCGTGGCCAGTCCCCCGTCCAGCACGTTCGTGCACACGGGCGTGATGCCCAGCTTTTTGCACGCCTCAATCATCCCCGCGTTCTTTCTGTTCGTCAAACTGAAGTCGAATTGGGCCGTGGCGACGAATTCTCCCTGCGCGCGGAGCTTTCGTTGCAATTTGGCCAGCTTGCTCGCGCTCCAATCGACGCAGCCCACGTATCGCGCGTGGTCGTCCGATATGACGTCCAACAGCCCCTCCGCGAGGGCGTTCGAGCCTCCGAGGTAGTACCACGGATTTTTCACCTGGTACAACGCCATGGAGGATATGCCCATGCGATCGCACGCCGCTTCCGCGGCGCTCACCACCGCCCCGGCGCCCCGCCGCGGCAGACTCTTCGATTTGAGCGCGTGCTTCCACGGATTGGGAAACGTCGACGCCACGAGCGGTCCCTTGGCGTTGTCCCCATGGTCGCACTCGTCCATGAACTTTTTGAGGAAGGCCTCGGCGAGGGGATTCGATTCGGACGCCTCCACGAAGGAGATGCCGTTCTGTTGCAGCTTTTCGTACGCTTTCTGTTCTCGGTATAAAAGTGCACACAAGATGTGAGCGTTGGGCGGTATGGGAACAACAGAGCGGCAAACCCCGTCCAAATGCACACCAGACAAAGATTCAATACAGCGTTCGCTCACCTTCAAATCCGTCTTGTTGAACTTGCCCGCCCTCCGATCCTTCTTCTTCAATTTCCCGCTTGCAAACCCCGCCTTCGCACTCCCCCACTCGGCCGTGCTCACCCCGATCCGATTGACAATGTGAAATTCGTTCTCGTCCTCGTAGTCCTCCTCCCAATCCACGAACATGGCCGCCTTCTCGGCCTCCTCCTCCTCGGCGTCGGGATCGCGCAGCTCCTTGCCGGCCTCGCCGGAGGAGAGGCCCCGGCCGCCCCCGGCCCGACGGGTCTTGAAGTCGGGGACGTAATCCTTGGAGAACAGGTCGTCGATGTCCATCCCGGCGTCACCACTGCCCTCGCCTCCCTCCTCACTGCTTTTCTCCTTCTTCTTCGCGAACATTGCCTGAATTTCTTCATCCGACAAGGCGTCCAATTTGGGCGCGTCGTCGTCGGGCTTGGTGTTGGCCAGTTTGGCCTTGCGGATTTGATCCCGCTTCGACACGAGGGTGTCCAATTCGGACGATTGCTTTTCACGACCGTAGTCGGAGATGTCGTCGCGGTCGCCGAGGCGGAGGCGGGTTTGTGGCGTTGATGTGGATGGAGATGGTCGGATTGCAGCGAGGGGGTGGACCGAGAGGGCCGACGCCGAGGTCGCCGCCAGGGCGGCCGCGACGGCGGAGCGGACGAGCGTCATCGTTTTGTCGCCAACGAAGGATCAGAGATTGCAGGGGGCAACCCGCTCGACCGCTGTTGCAAATATGGGAGCTAGTACGAGGGCTTCTTTACTTTGTAGGCAGGGCGCGCGGGTCTTGTTTTCCGCTTCCAACTTCCAAGTGGAGAGTTTTGTGATCGTATTACGTACGATAGTAAGTACGATACCCACATCAAAGCAACAAAAGGCAACAAAGCACAAGCCACCAAGCCAAGTGCAAAGAGGACTCACACCATGAAAGCAACCCTCATAGGCGCCGCTGCCGTCCGGCTATCCGGCTGCGCGGGCTTCACATACTCTCCTGCGGCCCATAATCATGCGCCTCTGCGACGGAGAGTGGCGAGCGGGCGCGCCTACGGCCAGATCGATGCACCCATCGTCACTTGCCATCACCATCACTCGATAGCACACAATTCGCGTCGATCTCGACGCCGCCCGTCGTCCTCTTTGTCGATGGGCCTCCTCGACTTTATAAATGAAAAGTTCCTCGACGCCCGCGAGGGCGACTTCGTACCCCTCGATAGCGGCGGCGACGATACCTTCGGGCCCGGACCGCTGGTGCTGCTCTACGCGGCGCCGGAAACGATGGACGATTCCGAGTTTGCAGATATGATTGTCGACGGCATGCCGGCGCGGGCGAGGGAGGGAGTGACGATACGAAGGGTGGCACCGATGGACGACGACGGAGAGGGCGGAGACGCGTTGCTGGACTTGTCGGTGGGAGAGGCCCTAAATGAGGCGATGCAAACGGGCACATCATCCGCACCAACACCGGCAATGCCAGTTGTATCTTCTGCAAACAACGAAGGGCCCTGTCCCGTCCTCTACTTCTCGGGGGTCTCCAACGCAGAAATGATGGACACGTACCGCATCATCGCCAACGAGATTTACGAGGAGACGGGCGGCGTTCACTGGCCGGCGTGCGCCAAGGTCGTAAAACCAGCGATGGGCAAGTCACTGCGGCGGGTGCTGGAAGAGATTTCGGGGGATCACGCCGACGCCATGCGGATGCAAAGGGAGGAGGCGGAAAAGGGCGGCGGGTAGCGGGCCTTCGAAGTACGATATCCAAAGCAAGAAGGTATCTATCGAGTGTTTGGTGGGAAAGAGCGGGCAGCCGCAAATGAACAACAGATCAAAATGCAGAGTTCGAGCGAAAGCTTGACACTGTCACGAGCGTGCCTGCATTCATTAGACTCTGGATGCAATTTGGTGTCCGGCGTCTCTCGGCGCAAGGAACAGAGTTCAGCAAATGGTATCTTTGCAATGAACTTGTTTGATGCCCGACAAATTATATGATACCTTAGTTGCAATTACAGCCACAACCCAAAGCTCGTGAACAGCGAACCGGCAAGCAACAACGCGTAAACTGCACGCACGCTCAACTGCACACCTCCTGCAGCGTTGATCGGAGAGCCATCGCACGCCACATCCTCCAAACACTCGCACAGCTGCCACCCGGCCACGTCCTGCGCCGCCACCACTCCCCGCGTCTTGTTGCCGAACGTCTGGAACGTGCCCATTCCCATTGTTCCCTCGAAGTCAGCCGGGCAGAGGACCTTGGCCGGGTTCTCGCACATCAGGGCCTCCTGGTACCACGGCCGCTGCGAGCAGCGGAATCCCTCGCCAATATCAGATGCTTCGGCTTCTGCAACGGAGGCGTACGGCAGCAGCGGCTGCTCGGCCGTCACGAGAGCATCCGTCGCGTTGAAAACATACCGCACGAACACTCCACCCGGCCACCCCGTCAGCGCATCATCCACAACGTAGCCAATCGTGCCCGCCACGGCCTCATCGTCCGTCAATCCCGCGCACAGATTCGCGTTCCCCGACGCGTTCTGCGACAGCACGTCGCAGTTCTGCACCCAGAAGAATGCGTCGGCGACGCCGTCGTGCACGCAGTAGTACAGTCCCTCCGAGTGGGGCGCCGAGGCCCCTGGGAGGGCGGCGTTCAATCCCCGCACGAGGTGCGCTTGCGCGTCACCCCAGTCGCCCCCCGGCTGAATGTCGGCCTCTGTCGCCGCGTCGTAAATGTCCCGAAGCGCCTCCTCCACCGCGCCCCCCTGCCCGCCGCCGTCGAGGGGCCGCGCGAGGCACTCCCCGATGTCGCGCGTTTGATACGGGGCCGCCCCGTCGCAGGTTTCGTCGCATTGTTGCGCGGATGCCGGCGGGGCGCGCAGGCCCAGGAGGAGGAGGAGGAGGCCGAGTCCCCGGCCGAACGACGCCGCCATCGCGATCGATGTTGATTGAGTGCAGGACTTGCAATGCAAAATTGTGCGTGGTGGGGGCGGGCTGGACACCTCGATCAAAAGGCCTCTTTGGCCTGTCCTGATTTGTCAGACACACACGTAAGTGAGACGCCACATCATGCGACAAAAGGATACAAATCTCAACGCACCGCCACTCCGACCGCCATTCTCTCTGTCTCACAGGTTATGAGCACCTGCCAATGCGTTCGTTCGAAGGCTTCTGTTTTCTCGTAATCATACAATTTGAATAGGAGGCAGTTGATGGGCAGTTGATTTCAATTGAAGGGCAATCTTATTTGGCGATGGCACCTCCTACAAAATTGCAACTCCGAACTTTAGGTTATGGGCACATTTTGTACACTGGAATTACTATGAGACGACGTTCAACGCCGCTTGGGAATCGCTGAGGATCTTTGGAGATAACTTCCGGCAAAAGGGGCAGGCCTCTTGGTTTGAAAGCTGCCCCAATGCACCTTGGAATAGTACAGAGCGGTGCAATTGCAGCAACACCTCATTATTGCTGAGAACCCAACGGCACGATCTTTTCAACCTCGCCGCCGCGGCCTCCCTCGCCGCCGCCGGATCCGCTGGTAAGTTGCGCGCTTGATCGCGATATGTAGTTGTGTTCGGTGTGCACATCTTGTGCTCAACTCGCTCGCCGCCCGCCTTCCCCCCTCTCCTCTCGCTCGCGCCGCAGGCCTTCGCGAGCGCGAGCTCCAGCAGCCCTCCGCCAAGTTCGCCGCCACCTGGTCGGATGAGTCAATCGTCGCCAAAGACTGCATCGGCTTGGATGGGGTCGACGGCTCCATCTGGGACTCCAGCACGACCGGCGTCAACATCGATGCTGTCTGCGACCCGGCTGAACCCTCGCCGGGCGATCCCGACTTTGTTCTCAACCAAGCTGCGGACCTCGGGCTTATCAAGATCCCCCAAGACAAGGAGATTTATATCACGCTGTCCTCCCAGATCAACATCTTCACTCTCAACACGGCGGTGCGTTCTCAGCAATACGAACCCGAAGTCGCTTTGATATCTGCGCCTGTACTCACAGCTCACTTTGCAACACAGACCTCAGTCAAGACCTCTGGCAAGGGGAAGCAGCAGGAAACCGTGGAACAAGAGTTCTACGGCAATATTGGCGCCACCTCCGCCATGGCCGGGGTCGATGTGAGTCTCTTTGCCGAGAATAAAGATGGGGATATTCGCGAATGCCAGCCCGGGAAGGTCACCATGGCGAGCCGCTACGTCGAGCTGCGCAACCGTATCGGTACGTCATTAGACAGTCTCTTCTTCTAGCCTTCGCAAATCTGCTGCTCACTTCAGCTTCGTTTTTATTTCAATACTAGGTGGCAACGTGACTTATGTCGATTGCATTGATGACCTCGACGCCCCCGAGAGCTGCCAGACCAAGATCGCCGACGTCGAGCTCGAGTCTTCCATCGGCCTTGCCATGGACACCACCGAGGCCCACACCTTCCAGTGGGTGTGCGCGGACATGGATTCCGATACCTACAACATCAAGGCCGTGTTCACCCTTTCCGCGGTGGCCAACCAACTCTGCGACTCTACGGCTTTCGGAGACTGCTCCACCATCAACGACCTTGCTGCTTCCCGTGTCATTCTCGGGACCCGTATCATGACCGTCCAGCAGGTCCGTGCTGTCAAGGGCTCCCTCGAGATCTAGAGGCGTTATGCCGTGCTGTTCAAGGACTCCACTTCTCTCTCTGGTGTGGAGAGACCAGAACGAGCGGAGGCTTTTGAGGCTTCTTTGTATTGGGTGTTTGCTACGTTGCTAGCTAAGACCATTGCTCGAAGACGACTATTCGTTATTCCATTCCATGCAGATAGATAGCTCTAACTTTAGTTTGAGCGTTAGCTGCAGTCATCAACGCCCTTGCTTATGCGACGCCCGATCCAAAAAAGAGGTCGTCCCAGTCTTCCACGTCGACGATTGTGCACTGTTGATTTTTCGGCCTTCCGATCGAGCTCACGATGTTCATCCTTCGTCGGGTAGCGCCGGAACAGGGTACGAACTGCCCCACCTCGCAGTGGGCCTCCTCGCATGTGGCGCTCGTGACTTCGTTCGGTCCCACCGCAAAGTTGCCCACGTTGTTGGTCATTTGGGACTGCAAGAAGATGAAGGCGCAATGGTCCTTGGTGCATAAGATGTCCTCCTGCCAGCACAGCGCGCAGTCATACTCGAAGCCATTGCCCATCATGCACTCGGTGATGGCGTCGTCGCCCCCGCCAAAAAGCGCCTCTTTGGCGCACTGATTCGCCAACGAAGCCATCGTGTTCCGCGTCGTCGCTCGTGACTTCGTTCGGTCCCACCGCAAAGTTGCCCACGTTGTTGGTCATTTGAGATTGCAAGAAGATGAAGGCGCAATGGTCCTTGGTGCATAAGATGTCTTCCTGCCAGCACAGCGCGCAGTCATACTCGAAGCCACTGTCCATCATGCACTCGGTGATGGCGTCGTCGCCCCCGCCGAAAAGCGCCTCTTTGGCGCACTGATTCGCCAACGAAGCCATCGTGTTCCGCGTCGTCCACTGAATTCTGAGGTTCTCCCAAATGGAACACGCGCCGCAGGCCCCGCAGTGGACCACGAGGAACCCCTCCGCGTGCGCCGCCTCTTTGTTCTCGAAGGTCGTGATGTTCGATTCCGGGCCACGGTTGTCGAATGCGCACACCTCTCCCTCGTTCATACCGTCGTAGAGCGCCTTGTACACGGCAGGCAATGCCGCCTTCGTGGCGTTTATTTGATACGTGGCCCCGATGCAGACCGCGACGAAGTAAAGGCAGAGGAAATAGGTCAGAACCATCACGATAATCTTGATCCATACGAAGGTCTTCCACATGCAGGAGCTTTGTGCATATTCTGGAGTGAAGCAGACGAAGACTTCGCAGCATGCCGGACAGCATCTCGTTCGGGGAGGGGTTTGCTTTTCGTTTGCGTCTTCTGATTCGTCGTCATCGATGCGACATGCATCCTCTGCTTCGTCGTCCAATCCGACCACTCCACCGGGATCTGCAACCACCGGCGTTTCGATGTTAACATCGCCTTCATCGTCTCCTTCTCCATCGCAGTCAATTGTCAACGGCGGGTGGTCTGATGCCGGAGCTTCTGTGGACTCATTCGTCAAATCCTCCTGCAAATCGGGGTGGTCCGTGAATTGGCATTCGCCGTCCGCGAAGTGAACTCTTGGNATTCGTCAAATCCTCCTGCAAATCGGGGTGGTCCGTGAATTGGCATTCGCCGTCCGCGAAGTGAACTCTTGGATCAAACACAAACGAGGAGTAGCTGTGGGAGTTGCGCCTCATCTGTTTCGCCGCCTTTCGACTGTGCTGGCTGATCTCCAGTTCGTCCGCGCCGCTGCTCCCCCCTTCTTCCAGGCGATCTGTGGTTTCCTTCTTGGCATTTCGTTCCTCCGTCCGCAGCGTGTGCCAGATGAACAAGCTGTGCACCACGGCCAGCAATCCCAGCCACGAGAAGAACGAGATGGTCAGCAGGACGTCCTCGTCTTTCAGCATCTCCAGATTCCAGACCGTCTGTATCCACGCCATGCCGCGGACAAAGGCGAGAGATGAAATGATGGACAGGAGGAGTATGGTGGTAAAGGAGACGATGTTCCTGTGGCGGATGCACTTTTCGTGTATCACTGAAAACGGAGAGGGGCGACGGATGAGCATTTGAGCATAAGTCAATCATGCATCAACCAAAGTCTGCAGAACTCACCAAACACGGCCCACATCAGTACAAATCCAAACACCGTCCCCGTCAAAATCGATAGCGGGATGGTCGCCTCCTGCACTCCACAATAGAACGGCATAAGTATAATGAAGAACTTCGAGAAGTGGAACCACACCCCCTTCCGCACGTTCGACTCCAACTTTCGCAGGGTGGCGTCGTCGCCGAGGTCGAGCCGCTGGAACTTTTCCGAGTAGCTCGAGGAGCACCGGACGAGGCGAATCGCGCCCTCGTGGTAGACCCCGATCTGGAATGTTGAGATGCATATCATGTGAGCACAAAGCCAAGAAGCCTCTTCCCAAATCACGCACGAACATCCAACTCACCCACTGCGGAATCTTTGCGGAGACGATGAACACCATCAACGCCGCCATGAACTGGCTCGCCCCCACGATGATGGCAATGACCTTCTCGTCCAGCCCCCGCGTGTTCAACGCAACTCCCACCGCCGTCAAGGAATACACCACCAGCGACGAAAAGATGGCCTGCATCGACGCCCACCGAATGGAGCGGTAGGCCTCCCGCAACGCCGGATCGTCGTCGCAGCGGCGTTGGGATTTGGTCGCGGCGGGGGAGCGCAAGTTGGCCGTGTCGTGCAACGCCTGGGCCACCTCGTTGACGAGGTGGCCGACCGCGGAGGAGGCGGCGGAGCCGTCGTCCCCGCCCGTGGTGGAGGATCGTTGGAGGCGCCGGGCGGGCGGCCCCGGCTTCGTTTCGACGATGAGATCTTCGTGCGATGAGACATTCTCTCGCTCGCCCTCGGGCTCGATGAAGCTGTCGACGGAGACGGGCCCTCCATTGCAATCCTCGTCCGCCGAGCCATCGCCATCGTCGACATCAAGACTCTTCAGCTTATCCTCCCGCCGCAGCCCCGCCCTCCGGCTTCGGTACACCGCCAGTCGAAAAAAGTTGATCTCCATCGTCAGCAGCGGAACCAAGTAAGCAAAGACCGCGATGATGGCCGTGTTGGCGATGGCCTGCTCGGACGGCATGGCGTCCGCGTCGGAGAGGAGGGGGTCGAGGGGCGCCATGATGTATCACCGACTGACAGAGATGTGAGTGTGTGTGTGTGTGATGTGTGTTTTCTTTGCAATACTTTCTTCGCGGTAAATGGCGCCTCTTGGCAGTCGATTGGCCCCGCCGCCGACGACGCGAGGATACTATGCTATCAAGGAGACTCTCCGCCGCCGACAGGGTTGCTCTCTTGGCGATGGCGGCGCCTCGAGATTTTCTGGGAGGGAGGTCGTGGGAAGAGGTGGGAAGACATAGAAGTGCAAGATGCAAGAGCAAGAGGCAGCAAAGGAATAACATGGGGTATGTATTACGATTTCGTGAATGTAGGTAGGTTAGTAATAAACTACCCAAATTATTTAAGACCCTGAAATCGTTCCCTTACTGGGAGGAGAAGGTGGAAGGTGGAGCTCCTCGACCACCTCACTGATCCACGCACGGGCGGGCCAGATTGGCACGGCGAGGCGGCCTGGAAGCAGAGCTGAAATTGTCGTGGGCTGATTTTGGTCTACTTCGAAGGATGGCAGAGGAATGGACCGAATACGACGGCGGCGCGTGTCAAATGCGCGCGCAGACCTTTCCTTGGGCGCTTCATGTGGCCTTTGGCGGTGGCAGGCGACGCGGGAAGATACGTCTTGACGGCGCGCTCGGTCAGATGCGGGGCACCTTTGAGGCGGCCGTGGCGAATGGCGTCGAGAAGGGTTCGTCGGGTCGGGCTGAACAGGCTCTGGTGCATGAACTTGACGGCGTTCTGTTTGCTCGTGATGGAGTAGACGTTGTTGGCATGGTGCTGGAAGCGAGAGTCGGAGTCGGCGAGCATCTGCAGGTTGTACTTGTCGGCCACTCGCTTTGGGCTAGCGGTGGCGGCCTCCCGAGTCAGTGGTAGAATCCATAAGTCGGTAGATTTGTCCTTGAAACCAGTAGAAATGACTTTTCCTTTGAGGTAGACGCGGCACTCTTCATCATCAAAGATGACTCTGCATCCTGCTCGGCAGAGGACTCGGATGCCGACCAAGCTGGCATGGCATAACTTGGGCACAATATCTCCTCGGATGGCTTCCTTCGGCAGGCCGGGCATGTATACATCACACGTATGCGTGGATTTCACCTTTTCACCCTGTGGCATGTTCAGTACCAAACCGGTCCGCTTCACATTGGTTACGGGTGCACCTTGCATCACAAACACGCCGGTTGCACCAGTGTCGGCAATGCCGAAATCTCGAGGAATTCGTATTGCTGAAATTTCGTCACATGTAGCTGCGAATTCGGCATCTACGCGATCACGCTGCGTTTTTCTGTCATCTCTGTTTTTCACCTTTCGCTTCCACTTTTGCGCAACTCTAGATCCTCAAGGCCGAGGCGCTGGCTGCGGTATCCTCGCCGCACCCTCTGAAGAGAGGTTGCTTGTGATCACGGTGGCATCGTCATTGTCGCTGCAGGACATTGCTGTATGGATTGGCTTGATGGACGGCACCTTGAAGTACTGCAACAGTGGGAGATGGTAGCTGGGGACTATTTCTTCGGTGGGGGTCGGCTCGGTGTGAATTGTCACATTACACTTAGTTGCTACCAATGCCGCCCCTCCCCGTCACATGTTGGGCCCCATCCACACCCTGTCCCTGCCCTTCGTGCAGAACCAGTAGCCCGCCCGCTCGTACGCGTCCGCGTTGTCGAGGGTGAGGTCCCAGATGTGGTTGGGGCCGGGATTCTCGCAGGTGTGGCTGTGGTGGTTGTCGGAGATGTCGAATCCGTGGGTGGCGCACACGTTGAGATTGTTCCAGTGCTTGGGGGCCGGGGCGTTGTTGTTCCCACGGGTGCCGCGGCCGGGCATGCCGCGGCCGGGCATGCCGCGGCCGGGCATGCCGCCGCCGATGTCCGCCCCGTGATTCCAGTTCTGGAAGTTGGCGCGGGTCGAGAAGTCTCCATGGTTACCACGTCCACCACGTCCACGGCCACGCCCGCCGCGGCCGCCACGACCCCCGCGGCCGCGTCCTCCTCCGCGTCCGCCGCCGAAATGGCCATGCATAGCATTGGTCACGCGCTGGCTGAAGATGGAGCCGGGGGCGGGCGGGATGTTGGCTGGCTGGGCTTGGGGGAGGTGGTTGATGGCGGGGGCGGCGATGTGGTTCTGGTTGTTGCCGAGGACCATGGCCATGAGCTGCTGCTGCTGGGCCTGGAGCTGCTGCAGGGCGGCGTTGAGCTGCTGCACGTTGTTGTTGGCGGTGACGGCGTTCTGCTCGCCGTTCACGGCGAGGGCGGCCACTTGCTCGGAGAGCGTCGCGACGGTGTCGTCGTCGGACTCCTCGTCGGCGAGGGCGGCGAAGCCCGCCTGCCGGGCGGTGGTCTCGCCCGCGTTCACGCGGCGGGTGTACTCGGCCCCGATGAACGGCCGGAGTGCGGTGAAGGTGCGGTTGGGGGCCGGCCGAGCGTCCCACTCGCGGAAGGCCTGGGCGTACAGCCCGCACTGCTTGAGGTGATAGACCGCGCCCTGCAGCATCTGCGCGTCGGTGTACGGGGTCGACCCGAGCGTGGCCACCTCCTGGCAGTTCTCGAGGCGGCGGAAGAGGATCTCGGGCGGGTCGGAGGGGTTGTGCGGCTCGCGGAAGTGTCCATCGTTGGCGAAGACGGCCGCCTCGCCCGGCGTGCCGTAGGTCCGGATGAGGTCGTCCCAGATCTCGCGGATGGACCTCTGGAAGGTCCAGTTCGACTGAAAGGCCTCGTCGATGCGGCTGGAGAGGCATGCGAAGAGCGCCCGGTAGACGTTGAGGTAGGACTGGTAGTAGTTACGCTGGCGTGCGAACGTCTGATCGATGGTGGCTTGCTGGGTGCGGGTGAGCTGCTGTCCGGGCGGGTACGGCGGGACAGCGCCCGGATCGGCCGGGATGGTGAAGGGCACGTTCTCGTGGAGGGCGTACAGCACGGGGGCCATGATGATGCCTGCCCAGCCCATCACGACGCTCTGGGGGCAGAGGAGCATCTTCAACACTCGGATGAAAAAACGAGCCAACTCGCGGAGGTTTTCGAAAACACGGACGTGGCTGGACCGCCGGTGCGTCCGCGAGGAGGGTCTCGACGCGTTCTTGGGAGATCACTTCGTCCATTGTGGAATCACAAAGGCAGGAGGGAATGTGTAGATACGAACTTGATGGGAAGGGTGAGATGTCACTCTTCCGCTTTCAGACGCTCGCGACCTGAGAAGGGGAAGCGTCGTGGGTGAAAGTCCGTGCGAAGCGCGGGATGGTAATAACTGTCAAATGCGCGCTAAGGGCAGCCGACTAACGTAGAGACCACGTTGGTAATAGACTGTACATTCAGGTGTTATTACCATAAGTGAGAGGAGATGTTGGGGAGGTGATGGCTCGTGGCCTCACCTTGCCAACATCTCCTCTGTAGGCTCTATGGATTCCCCTGTACTGCGTTGAGTACGGGGGTAAGTGGCGCTCTGGTATTGGGGATCTTCGGTAAAGGGGATCCTCGATGATACCCTGCTGGAAGATTTCCAACAGCGCGGTCCAGGATTTGCACCGGGATGCCAGCCGGATCCGGGTGGCTCCAAACGTGAGCGTGATTCCGGGAGAGGCCTTTCGGGAGTGTGACAATTTGAAGGAGGTGGATCTGGGCAACGTCACCACCATCTCACGCAGTGCATTCAATCGTTGCCCCTCGCTGGAGAGTGTTGTTTGGACCACCGCCTCTGCAGTTGAGATCG
Organism: Thalassiosira profunda; assembly: GCA_036939355.1. NCBI lineage: Eukaryota > Bacillariophyta > Thalassiosirophyceae > Thalassiosirales > Thalassiosiraceae > Thalassiosira > Thalassiosira profunda. The sequence goes on along the minus strand of JALLAP010001205.1, from coordinate 9,215 downwards.
GCGAGCGGGCATTCGCCGGCTGCATGAGATTGTCCGACATTGATCTCGGAAATGCAACGAGGATTGGGGAGGGGGCATTCGTGAATTGCAAGGCACTGAAGCACGTAGCCATCCCACCATCTGTCGCTGAGATTGAACCTTAGCATTTTTTCTGTGCCAAAGTTTGCTTGAATGGGGGGCTGCGGCACATTGGAGATCATGCATTTAATTTTTGCGATCAGTTGAGGCATGCAGAGCTTCGGGAGGGACTCCTGAAAATTGGGGTGGGAGCGTTCCGGCATTGCCGTTCGTTGGGGCGTATTGCCATTCCCTCAACTGTTACAGGTATTGGATTTGAGGCATTTAGGGGATGCAGCAATTTGTCGGAGGTTACTTTGCGTGAGGGGATCTATTGCATCGATGGCTTCGCATTCATGGATGAGCTGCATATCAACATTCCTCCTGTTGTGCTGGTGATTGACTTGGTGGGTCGTAGCTGCCAGTTTATGAGATCAACAATGCCTACACCTCAGAATAGGACGGTTGTTGTCTCCAAGTGGTTGCAGTACAGGAGCCCGAGCCAGCTCGAACAGGTCGAGGCAAAGATGATCGAAACACTTCGCCGCCGTCGGCAGCCAGAGGGACAAAAAATCACATACATCCGAGAATGGTTCGCCTACTACGACCTGTTGGACGTGACGACGATGCTTGAGCTGGCTATTTGGAGATGCAACAACGGCACTGGACAAGAATCTGCAGTCAGACAAAGGAATCGCAACAACTGCGGAAACGATATGAACATCATCATTCCAGGCGTCTTGCCATTCTTGGAGGGGTAGAGAGAGGAAATAATAGATTACTTATGATCACGTCTTACTTTGTTCTTTGACAGCCACATTCCGCATGTAGAGCGGTTTACCACTTGAATTGTCGGTCACTACTGCAATCTACACATAAGCAAACTTCATCCGTTTGGCACTCTGCATCTCAAGGGAAGGAGTGGTGCGTTCGAAGAGACAGGCGCTCCGCCGCACATACTGAAACAACAGCGTGCTTCCGTGGTCATCCCGGGCCATCCAAGAAACAAGGCGAGGCACAACTTTGAGATCCATCTCGAGGAAAGGATCCATGCTGAACTCTCCGCCGAAATGCACGTCGAGGATTTTCCGTCGGGCCGCCTCGACAGGACCATTCTCTCTGTTGATAATGAGGGAATTGCGCAGATCAGAAGGCAGCCTCCATTCTTCTGACGAATAATATCGGCAACCCTTTCGCGTCAATCTTTGGAGTGTGTGGTTGGAATTGAATGTTGCGGCAATGCTGGTCCGATTGCACAGCACCATTGCAAGAGGCTCCCAATCGTATACAATGGGAATGGGAGGTTCATCGTCAATGTCTGACACAGACACATCGATGTACATCGCGTCCAACTTCTTGTTGCAACTCAAAGCATCGGCGAAGGTCATCAGCGCCTGGTTGCCCATCGATCCATTGCCTCCCAGAAGAAGCGTCTCGAGACCTGAGTGGGAGTTCCGCAGAATCGACGCAATTGCGTTCCAGCCAACAGTGCTCAGCCGTTTGAGACACCGATGTAACTGCAATTTCTTCAATGTGCGGTTATTCCCCAACGCAGCGGCCAAAGACAGTATATCCTCGTCGTCGAATCCATCACTCGTCCCAACTCTATATTGTGAGCCGATATCAAGATCTTCAAGTGAGTTGCAGCAAGGAAGAGCACTGAAAACAGACTGCCATCCTGCAGATGTAATGGTTGGGTTGGCTGCAAGGTCGAGAATCCTCAACCTGCTTGTCCCCTTGGCCAAAGCATCGCCCAAAGCACATGCGGATGCACCATCCAGTTTGCAGGCAGCCAAATCGATCTTCTCTACCAACCGCAGTTGATCAAAGATGCTTCCCCATCCCTCAGAAGAAAGCCCCTTGATTGGCCGATTGTTGCTCAAAAAGCGGTCGAAAGTACAGCCAAATGTGAGACGTCTCAACGAATCATTCTCTGCCATACCGGCTGCAAAACGAGCTGCGGAGGCGTCGTCTAGTGAGCAGTCTCTGAGGTTGAGCTCTGAAATGGAGCAAGAAGGTCGCGTCAACAATGCCGCTAATGCATCCATGCTTCCCCCGGTCACATCATTCTTGTGCAGATCAAGGATTTCCAGATGAGAGTGCCCATCAAGAGCACGGAGAACCTCCTCGACCCCACTATCATTGAATGCATTCAGATCACTCTCCCCGATGGAAAATTCAGTCAGAGTGCTGAATGTGCGCAAAACTTCAGACAGACACCTTGCCGGATTGCGGGAATCTTTTGCCCACCCATGAAATCTCAGTGAGCAAAGCTTGCCGCTCTTAGAGAAGAATGGTGTAAGCATCCTGATAAGATCTGCCCCATTCGTTTTCCAGGATACATCCAAATGCTCAACCGATTTGTTCGTTGCCATCCCAGCACAGAAAGCCCGCAGCTTCTCCTCTTCAAGATCGTCGGGCAATCGAAACCACATTTTTTTGACGTGCGTATGTTTTCCCAACGCAATCCCGTCTTTCTGCCATTCGTCATTGATTGGCACGTAGGTGAAATCATCAAAATCGTCGTACTTGAATGTCGAGATCGCCAGCCTGTCGAGCGACGGATCGTTGTCCTCGAGACTGCGCCTCAATTCCCTCTTCACGGCGGGGTCCACCCTTTCCATATCATTCAGATACCAGTCCAGGAATGACGCCATGTTGCGCAAAATCCTGCCAGCGACTCCTACTGCAGTGGTGACAATGCGCCGCGACGTAGGAGTCAGCAAGGGGCAAGGTGAGAATGAATCTCGCGTGAGATGGAAAATCGCAGGGAGGGAACGCCAATGACAGTCAGTCATACGCTTGCCGCTGCTCTGCTATTCGGCCATTTCATACAATATCGACGGAAGAAGAGAGGCAGCAGCCTAGCAGCACACGCAAATTATTCAGCAGCGAGGGCGGATGACACCGGCCGCGGTAACCGCGCAATCGAGTAAGATTCCACTTTCGCCTCGGCGGCCCGCAGCGACCGGCGCAGGCAGCAGACGCTCCACCCTAATGTCTCCCCCTAAATCCCCTCCAGTCCGCACGCACCTTTTGATCCGCGCTCGCGTCTCTGCTCTGTGGTCCATGGGCTTTGGAGGCGGTGTGTTGGTGTGTCCTTCCCGCGAGTTGTGTTCCGGTGCTCTGGCTTCCAGTCCCTTGAAAAGATTTTGTAAGGAAACAAACACGGGGTTGCAGAGGTATTATTTATTTGTTAGACAATTAACAGGAAGTGAACGCATGGTCTAGCGAATATAATACCCCATAAACTGTTTGCTGCCCGCCAACTCAGGCCCCAGCTTCTTCACTTCTGCCCGCGCCCCCTGCACCGAACAATGGTCTCCTACGCCGCCCTCCTCCTCGCAGCCGCCGCCGCCCTCTCCCGCCCCGGCCTGGCGTTCCAGCCCCCTATCTCCGCCGGCGCCTTCCCTCGCGCACCGGCCACAATCATGGCGTCATCGTCTACTGCGGCTGCACCGACGAGCGAGGGCGCGTCCAAGTCCCACCTTTACGATCCGGTTGAGAGGGATGCGCGGTATGGACGCGGGGACGTGGCGCAGTATTTGTTGGATCTGGATGCGGAGGGGGCGACGTTCGATTTCTGCGGAGGTGAGTGTGCGATGCCTTCCTTCATTTACTTTGATTCTGCACACGAGATGTAAGATGTACTCGCACACCAACAATTGCAATTCGGGGATCTTACGTCAAATGCTCAGGAATGATGTTCCAATTGGTGCTCTCCGATAAGCTCAAATCCCACCTCGCGACCGTGGCCTCCCAAAGCGACGATCAGCCCATAATGCACCCCGCCTCGCAGCCGTTGATGAACCGGATTCCGAACTACCACAAATCGGCCTTTGCGGACAACACATCGGTGTTCCACGGGAGGGAACTGCGCAAGATCCCCACGGCGAACGGAGGGATGGGCTTCGTGCTGCAATTGTCGTACGCGGATCCCGCGGGGGCGACGTCGGAGGTGGACGAGGCCGCCGGCGCCGTTGCCGGAAAAGGCGCGGAACTGTCGTGGAACGGAAAAGCGGTCGATCCGCAGGGATGGTCCGCCGAAGAGATTGCCACCTACGACGGATGGAGGGGCGACTCGTTCAGGACATGGCGCAACGGGGCGACATACGAAAAGGAGGGGTATGCGACGTTTGGGGCGGAGTTTGGCCCGGAGGCGTTCGGCCTCAATCATCGTTTTTTCCTTCACTTGGACGGGCAGGACCGCATGTGGCTCAGCGCCGAGGACGGGTGCGAGGGCACCCCGTCCGAGGGGCGGAGCCTGATGGGGAAGCTCGGCGGGATGCTGTTTGGAAAGTAAGGAGGAAGATTTTTGGAGGCTGCATAACGCTGACCGTAAAGCTTCTGCTCTACCAATGCTCTCAGCAGCCGCCGTCGATTGTTGGTGGAAACGGTCCTCTCGCGGGCATGATCACGGCAAGGTAGCCGTCCAGCAGGGGATCCTTCAGCAGCAACGACGGATCCCGGACGCCCACCACAGCTCCATTGCTTGCCCCCTCGCCGCTTTCCTCCGCTGTTTCTAGCCGATGGTTCAGCTCGATGACCGTTCCCGCGACACAACAGTTCAGTTGCAGCGTGGTACCATCGGACAGAGAAATTTCGCAGAGAGGGTCCCGTGGCGATACCGACCCATTGTGTTCTTCCGCCGCCCGACTTCCTTCGGCACCGTTGTCTCTGTCTGCGCGCTTTTGCTTCTTCATCTTCGTGCGCATTTTGCCCCTGGCCGATTGGGAATCCTTGCTGGCCTTCACAAGGTATCGAACGGATGCAATGGTGATGTTTGATCCGCCTTCCGTCTCGCCGGCCTTTGTCGCACATTCCGTCAGTGCATTCCCCGCCGTGACGATGCACAATCCGTTGAGGTGGCGGTGCACCACTTGCGTTGAGCCAGAAGATTGTTGCATTGGTTCATTCGCATCCTCATCCTCCATCTTTGGCTGTTGCGTATCAATCGATGCGGACTTTGATTGTATGCCATCTAATTCCATTGCCGGTGATGGCAAGCAGCCGCCCGCGTCGCAGTCGACAACATCATACGAATCCTCGAAGTAACGATGCGGGGAGCCCGGCCGCCCCGAAGACGGCCGCGGACGAAACTCGATGCCGCGATAGATTGCCGATGCCTCGTGGCGTTGCCTTTGCCGCTTGTTTTTGTCGCGGCCACGCTTGCGCTTGGCGCCGCCGGGTGATGGGTCGGGTGCGTCGCTCATCGTGCGTTTGACGTTTGACGTATGCCATCAACAGTAAATTGTGAGTAGTTATGAGGCGCTTACGGACGAGTGCAAATCAAGCCATTGACGAAGCATCCCCGATGGAGGTGGCAGCGCTGCGGGGAAGAGTGGTGCTCGACGGGTGAAGGGTCGGTGGGTGTGAGGGAGCGCGACTGATGGGAAGGCGGCGGCCGGCGGATTTGTTTTTTGGCGCGAAAAGATTCCTTCATCTATTTTGCAACAGTTGCAAAGTACGCACCCGTGCTCCCGGGACGCGGCGCTCTACCCCCAACACTGCGCATGGCGTCGGAGGACGGCAAAATGTCCAAATGGTCGGCGGTGAATGGCGGATGTCCGGAGGAGCCCCCGCCAGCGGCGGTGATATCTCTGTGGGAAGAGGTGGCCGAGCTACTTGTTGATGGATCCGAGAAAAGCCACAGTGAGCATCTAACCCATCAGCGTGCTGTCTACTATTGTTCATCGCCTGAATACTTGCAATCGTCCACTCAGTCCAGTGGCACAATATCGTCGAGGCGCTGGAACACGCTGCCAAATACCTGCCCACCTCTCCTGAAGCGCGGCGGTTCGTGAAGAATCATGTTGGGCGCATCCTCGACGAAGTGCTCGAGATAGGCTGGGTGGGCAAGAAGATGCGGAAGGGCACGGTTGAAGTGATCTTGCGCCTAGCGCTGGAAATGGCCAACAAGGGGCTGGTTGCCAAAGATACCGACGGCGGCGCGGATCATCTGCCTCTCCGCATTCTCGCCATCGTGTTTGACAAGGGCAAACATATCTACCGCGATCCGGACGAGGGCGCATTCAGCGATGGCGGGGGGCAACCGGAAGTGCGTATCGACCAGATCCAAGCATTTCATCGAATGGATGGGATCCATCACTTGGCGACGTATCTCTCGTCCCGGCCTGCCGTGGATCAATACTTCTCGACGCTCCACTCCCTCCTCCGGGCCGTGTTCGACGCCGTCTTTCTCACCGACGACAATGAGGCGGATGCTGCGCACGAAATCTCCAAATCGATCATGGGGCACCTCCTTATTCTCGACGACGAACATCTCAGAAAGTTGCCCACGTCCCAGATGCAACAGGCTTGCCTTGATTTGCGGCTGATCAACAAACGATCTCGATTGGTCTTCTCGGACCGACAAACGCTGACGGACTTTCACGAGTTTTGGAGGGGGCTGGTGTTGAAGTTGCTACGTTCCGAGTCAATCGAGCATAGGTTCCTTGGACTGAAAGAGATTGGCGCAATGATAGATGCCTCCCATCTACCAAAGGCATTTGTCGTGTCGGGCGCGGGGTGCCCTTTTGTCAACGGTCGGTATGAGCTTGCACCCTCTCTGATCAATGGGGGTTGCATCGCGGGAGACGCAATTGTAAGCTACGAGCGCGTAGACTCTGCCGTGAAAGGGAAGCGGTTGAAACTGCACCCTTGCGTGATGGAGGAGGAGATCTTTTCATCTTACAGCTCGACGTGGTGGTACTTGTCCGAAGCGGGCGGGTCTGGCACCGACTACTATTTCCACAAATCGAAGCCGCACGAGCACGACAGACCGCCTGCCTCCGGATGGGACTCAACGGGAGATGGAGATGATCCTGCACCCACTCTGAAAGATGGAGAAGAGCTGATTCCAATTGTAGAGGAAAAGAACACCCTCGAACAACAACTTGCGACGTGGATGATGAAACACAACGTATTCGATATTGCGCTTGGAATGCATTCGGTTGTGATGGATGTTCCAACTGCAATGGTGGGATTTCTTTCGAGGATGAGCAATGCAAACAATTCTCGGGGTGCGGTCGATCGTTCTGCCCTCAACCAGGTTCTTGGCCAGAGAATGCAACTGCTGGAATCTATCCTTCCGGCGATGGCAGAAGGAGCCAGCAATATGCCCCAACAATCGTCACCACTTCTCTCTCAAGCCTCGTTGGTATCGCCATCGTTGTCCTCGATGGCAACGTCATCCTCATCCGACTTCTTTACAGCCGTTGCTGCTGCCAAGCAGCGCCTGGCCACTGCCGAGAGGTGGAAGCAATCGATGGAAAGGGCCTTAAATGAGTATCTGGCCGCATCGAAAGAGGTTCAAGACGCACGATCATATCTGACAGAGTTGGAGCGCAGCCGGGAAGTGATCAATGTTGACGAGGAGGACAGCTGTGATGGTTCGGAGGAAGAAGTGGCCGGTCGGTCAAAACGCCAGCGCAGATTGTACAAATCTCCTTAACGCTATCTAACAGTAAAGAGCCAGCATATCCTGTGCAAAAGAAGACACAGAGTGCAGAAAGGCGCAGCAAATAAGGTTACCCTTCCAAGAAGGGCAGTATGTGGGGGATGATGATATTCATATCATTGCCGCGTCTTCTGCGGATCGCCAATCTGGCTTCCGCATTCTGCTCGTTGCCACAAATGTTGCATCTCCAAATAGCTAACTCGAGCATGGTTGTCACATCCAACAGATCATAGTAGGCGAACCACTTTCGGATGCATTGGATTTTCTCTTCCTTTGTCTGCTGAGGGCGGAGGCCTAGGATCTCGTTCACCTTTGCCTGAGCGAGATCAAGCTGGTCTCGGCTCCTGTATTGCAACCACTTCGAGACGACCACAATCCCATTCTGGGGTGGCATTGTCGTCCCTCTCAATAGCTGGCAGCTGTGTCCTGGAATATCAATCACAAATGCAACGGGAGGAATGTTTATATGCTCCAGAGCGGTGCAACCGCGGAATGCATGAGCATCGATATCATGGAGTCCCTCGCACAGAGTCACGTCCGTAAGGCTGGTGCAACCCAAAAATGCCCAGCTTCCAATCAATTTGACGGAAGAGGGGATGGCGATGCGTTCCATGTTGCAACATCCTTGGAATGCCTGTTGTCCAATCATCTGCAGCCCCACACTCAAATCCACTTCCACCAAACTGCTGCAGTCTTTGAAGGCAAATGTCCCAATGTCGGTGACAGACGCCGGAATGGTGATGCGGCGCAGCGACGTGCAATCTTGGAAGGCTTTAACTCCGATACGCTGCAATCCCTCGTTCAACCTCACTTCTGCCAAACTGCTACATTCATAAAATGCATGCGATTCGACGTCGGTGACAGATGATGGGATATTGATCCGCCTCAAAACATTGCAGGGGTAAAATGCCATCTTTCCAATGCGATGTATCCCCTCACCAAGATCCACCTCTGTCAAACCGCTGCAGTATCGAAATAAACCATCTTGAACTTCAGCAACAGACGATGGGATCGTCACGCGCTCCAGTGCCTCGCAACCATTGAATGCATTCCATCCAATCTTTGTCACGTTGCGGAGATCAATCGCCGCCAAGTTTGAGCAGTTGACAAATGCCCAGTTGCCGATCTCGACTGAAGATGCGGTGGGCCAAATTACGCGCTCCAGTATCTCGCAATCCCTGAATGCAAAATCAGAGATGGTGGTGACGTTGCCCAGATCCACCTCCCTCACATTACCACAGCGCGAAAAGGCCCTGACTGGAATCACTGCCACGCCCGGCGACACTCGGATCCGGCTGGCGTTCCAGTGCCGACGATCGGTCCCGCCACCGTCGTAGTCGACCGCCTCCTCTGCCATCGTACAATTCCCCGCAGATGACCACCAGGCGTGGTCAGAGCCGACCCAGCAATAATGGTAGGTGGCGTGGGTGTGAAAAAGGTGCACGTGCGTCGTTCCTCGGAGTCTTGTCGCAAGCGGAATGCAGCTTGCTTTGGGACCGGCCAACAGGTACGGCCTTCAAGCCGACGGCGACGGAGTTGGCGATGCCAGGGCGACTATCGGGCGAAAGCTGCCGCCACCGAGGGGGCGGGCGGGGGCGGGAGCCTTCGGGAGCGGACGCGAGGAGGTGCTGCCCGTGGGTGGAGAATGATAATGATAATGATAATGATAATGATTACATCGCTACAACTACGTGTTTTT
>JALLAP010001203.1:0-12548 GCA_036939355.1 Thalassiosira profunda | reverse complement strand
GGCCGGCCGGGGGTTGCCGTTGTCGTGCGTTGTTGTTGTTGTTCTTTGCCTCTCGATTTTGGTGTCCCGCGGAGGTATGTACGATACGTAGTAGAAGTACCATACATACGGACGACGAGGTGAGCGGCGGGGCGAGGGCGCGGTGCGGTGCGGGAGCTCAGATTCTCAGACGGATGCCCGGGGGAGCGACCCCACCCCACCACACACGGAAGCCGGGAAGAGGCGTTGGTTATTAGCAGCAGCACAAGGTGCTACAGTGGCTAGGCGGTGAGGGCGGGGACTATTTGTCTCTGTCTTGACGGCTCAAAGCTGCTCAAAGCGACACGCCACTCCCCCGCGCACGACAATCGCAGCAAGTTGTCGAGCACAGCACGATGGCCAAATCCGACGGCAGCGGCAGCAAGCGCAGGCGGCTCGCCGCTTGTGGAGACGCCGATAATTTGGCTGATTTGAGTGGCGATGCCTTGGCGGCCATCGCCGCGTATTTGCCCAAAACATCGCGGGCGCTGCTGGCCGTGGCGTTGACGGCCTCTCCGTCCTCGTGGAGGGAGCGTGGGTGGAGGGGAGAGCCCAGCGATGCGGGTAGGACTATTCTTGCCGCGTCGGTGGGGCCATCTGAAACTGTGTTGGATATGAACAAGTCCGAGCTGAAGGGCTCTGGGACATGGCATCCAAGGGAGGCGGGGCAGCAGAAGAGTCGACTGGGGGAGTATTACGGTGGAGGTTGGGAGGTGTTGGATTTCTTGGACCTCGAGCCAGAGCTGGCTTCCAAGCTGACAGATGACGACATCGGGGCGATGTTGGCATGTATCGATGCTGGGCGCATGCTCAAGAAGTTGTTTCTAACAAAGTGTTCCAGCTTTGCTGGTGGGGGATTGGAGCCTCTGCGGGGATCGTCTGCATTGGAGCAGATCGATTTCGATATCCTCCATCTCTGTCGATTTTCTACACCTGTCATCTCCCAACAAGAAGCATTTTCTGTTATTGGGGATGTGCTGGGGAGAGAGACGAATGCATTTCGTTGCATGAAGGTGCCACCAACGTGGTTTCAGCCTCACGCAGAAGAGACCAAAATGTTGCTTCGGTTCTTGTCTAGACGTGAGCATGTGCTGAACATGTCGACAGAGTGCTGTTATTTTGGACACGATCGCGACGAGGCTGCCAGCCTTGGCCATTGCAAGTGGTGCGATGGCCGTAGCTACAGAGCTTGTGCGGACTGCAATATTCTCCTCTGCAGCGACACAGAATGTTTCAGTTACGACGACAACGCTATGACGTGCAGCCAATGCAGGAAATTCAGCTGCACCCTATGTCTGAACAATCGTGGGGTGAAGAAAACCGTGGGTTTCTGCGATGACCCTGATAGGCCAGGCTTTTGGAGGGAAACTAGTACCGAGATGTGCCGACCGTACTGCGACGACTGCCGATACACCTCCTGCCGCGAGAAGGTAAGATACTTCAGTGGCTCCACGCTTATCAGCGAAAAATGGGCCAATGAATGCGAATACTGCCAGTTAATGATTTCGGACCGGCTTAGCCGGGAGAGCACGGAGCAGGAAGCCGATCAGGCGGCCTAAGTAGATCGAAAGGCTTCGGACTCAAAACGCTCAGCTTCTTCGGGGGCACACAGGAGAATGGGCACAAAGATGGTTACTCTTGCAGTAGATAATGCTCTGGAATGCATTTTCATTCATTAGATATGAGTACACAATAAGCAAATACGAAGAACTGTGTTTCAACCTCTTTTAGCTCGGTGCGTGCTGAGTTATCGAGTTATCGTTGCTTGGATACCTCTCCTTTTCAAGACACCTCAAAGGTGGCATGCATTTGAGTGTCAGAAGAAAGATTTTCTACTGAGGAACCAATACAACATACCTGAATTTATTTCACGATTTCCTCCCGACTTCCCGCGCGTGCACACATCAAGTGCCCTTGCTTCTCTCCCTGATTTTCACCCGGTCGACCCGCGCTGGCTTCTTGGCCACTCGTCAGCACACAATGGCCAAAATCGTCTGCTCATCTGTGATCCACCCTCGCCGCCGTTGATCAATAGACTCGCATCCACTGCACCAATGCTGCCTCCCACCTCCCTCCTCGCCCCCGCCCTGCTCCTCGGGGCGGCCGCCCCCCTCTCCGCTGCGGCAGCCTCCAAGACCGTCCCGCGGCGCGTTCGTGTCAATGTCAATGGTGAGGAACGGCAGCGCCTGCTCCAGCAGCCGAACGACGAGTGCGCCAACGCCGAGGCCGTCTCCTCCCTGCCCTACCAGTCGATGGGCTCGACGTTGAACGTCCTTCCCGATTTCGACGCGGCGTCGTGCGACGCCGACGCCGATGCCGCCGGCGTGTGGTACAGCTACACTCCTACGTCCGACAATACGATACTGAAGGCGAGCGTCGACTCCGGCTTGGGCATACGCATGTACACTGGTGATTGCGGCGACGCGCTGGTTTGCAACGTCGTCTTCAAGACTGGAGAGATGGAGTTCATCGGAATGGCCGGCGTGGAATACAAGCTGCTCGTCTCGTCCCAGACGTTCGGCGCGGGGGCGTCGTTCACTCTCACGGTCGAAGACCTCACCCCAACCGAAGCGCCCACGACGGCGGCCCCGTCGCCGTCTCCTACCACGTCCTACCAAAGTTACGACAACGACGACGATGAAGACGATACTGCCACGCCCGTGCCGAGCCCCGCCCTGGGTCAGTCTCCCAGCTGGCGGTACCAGGGAAACTACCGGCAGAGCAACGAGACGACGATCGCGCCCACCGCAGCGGGTGGATCTGCCACAACTCCCGACAACGATTCTTCCAACGACTCGTCCGGTGACGACGAGACGATGAGCCTGGGCTGCAAGTCGTCCAAATCCAAATCCTACTCGTACAAGTCCAAATCGGCCAAGGCGTTCGCCAAAACCGGCAAGGGCAGCATCAGCATGAGCCACTCGGCCAAAAGCGAGAAATCCAGCCTGAGCTACGGCGCCAAATCCGAAAAGAGCATGTCCTACGGCGGCAAGGGCGGGAAGGACTCCAAGTGCGACGGGGATCCGATGGGAAAGAGCGCCAAGGGGAGCGGCAAGGGCGGGAAGGGAATGAATGGGAAGACGGGCAAGGAGGCGTACGGCGAGGGGGCGAACGAGTTGAACAGCTTGCTGCGGTATGGGGATCTGAATGGCGCGGGACGGTGGAGTGGTGGGACGAGAGTGTGGGCGTGGACGCTGGGGCTGGCGGTGTGGGCGAGCTGCTCGCGGTGAATGTTGATGTGATGGGGTGATCTACTTGACTGGTGGGAGGTGTGTGTTGTGCAAACAGGGCTGGCGAAGTACAATCTGTGATATGCCTTTGGCGTCTCTGCCAAGAATAATATCATTGGCTTGTTTAGTTTAGGGAGAACGGGCGGTGCCCTTTTCAACACTAACTCCCTTAGATACTTTCAAGTTTCGCTTGAGCCATGAAAAAAAGAGCCATGCATAGAACCTTGTGTTGCGGCCAGGCAGCTCGTCGTTGACATTTCTTGCTGCAATAGTCGCTCATCCTGCACTTGGTGCACGACATTAACCTTTTCGACTCAACATGCTTCTTGCAATGGTTGCAGAACGACATCTTTGTCTGGTGCTTGTACTCCTCAGCGAATATCTGCTCCAGGCAATGGCAAGGAATTTCCTGGGAAAGATATTTGATGGCGGCCCGAACCCCGCCTGCACTAATCTCTGAAACCTTCTTCCAGGACTGAACGCCGACTGTGTCCTTATTGTCGTAACTATCCAAGGCGGATGGCGCCAGCGGTTAGAGTTGCCCCGACTGTCTTCCCTCGGACGATTTGGCTCGTCTCGAAGCTCAAAAAGAGAGATCTGACGATGCGCCTAAGCTCGAAATCGGTTTTTGTCGGCGATGGCGACGTTTGCCGTGAGCGAGCGGGCGGCGCGGGCAGAGGAATTGTCTCGAAGCTCAAAAAGAGAGATCTGACGATGCGCCTAAGCTCGAAATCGGTTTGGATCTGAGGAAATTTATCGAGGGCAGCCTCCATCGCCTCGAAGACGGTGTTGGTGGATTGATTTGTCTTCATTACCTCGGTGTGCACATCGTAGAAACCCAACACGAAATTGATACAAATTGGCGGTGGCGGACGATCAGGCGGAGGACCGCCGTGCTGGCAATTCGCCACCGCTTGATCCGCCGCTTCGACCGCCGCTTTGGCCCTCCTCGCGGCGCCTTGTGCCCGCTTCCTGATGGCATGGCCGCATCCAACGAGGCGAGTGTAACGAAGGGAGGTTGATGTCAATTGATGTCCTAGGTAATTAATTCACTACGTACTTCTTACGTAGGGGCCCCCCACATCACCACAACATACCTATGCACACTCGAGAAGTGCAACAACGAACATGACCACACGACGACCAGCCGCTTCGTCGATACTGCTGCCCGGCGTCCTCGCCCTCCTCTGCATCGCCGCCGTCGTTCTCCGGGGCACCCGGCCGTCGGCGTCCAATTCCGCGGACGAAATAACAGCGACACGGCAACCCAAAGAATTTGTCCCGCGAAATGCGAGCCCGCACAAGCTGATGTCGTCCCCGCACGCCGAGGGACTCGAGGCCAAATCCCGAAACATGGTGGGCGGATATTCCGACGTGGACGCGGAATTGCTGCGGAGTGAGGAGGTGTCGGCGATGGCGACGTTTGCCGTGAGCGAGCGGGCGGCGCGGGCAGAGGAATTTGCAGCGGATGCGTTCTTGGCGGTGACGCCTGACGAGGTGGAGAGTGGCGCGGTGCAGATGAAGGTCCTGGAGGCACAACGGCAGGTGAGTGGTTGTGTTTGGGCAATTGGGAAGTGAGGGTCGGCATTCTGGCGATTTGTTGCCAGACCTCTGTCCTCCGTGTCCTTCTCTTGGTGGTTTTTTGTGCACATGAACATATCTGATGCACCGTGTGCAATTTGCAGGTGGTGGCCGGCCTCAACTACAAACTGACAATAGCCCTCTTCCGAGGCGATACTTGCATGGGAGCATTCAAAGTGACCGTATACAAGCCGTTGCCGCACACAGGGCTGGGACCGAGCGTGACATCCTGGGGGAAGGCGTTGCGGTGCGACGAAATCACGGAGCTAGTGGCGGGTGAGAAGGAAATGGAAGAGGCAAAGGCGAACACAGTAGAGGAAAGGATGGAGGAGGAGAGGGAAGAGGTGGAGCCGGATGCTTGAAGGGCTAATTAGTACTGAGAAGGGCAAAGCGTGCCTATAGGGAGAAGGCTCAGAGACCCCGGTCGTTTGGCAGATCAACAGATTGTTCGATAAAATTGCGTGCCTCAGAATCGCTCAACGATTGTCGCTCTCTTGCGCCCGGCGCAGTTCTGCGATTTCTGCACGAAGCCTGTCCATCTCAGCTCCCTGCACAGTACTCTCCTGGAGCATTCGGTCGAACACCAACGCCTTGCAGAATTGACAGTCGTTGGTCCGCTCACGGCATGCAATGTAGCGACAGTCCTCACAGCACTCTTCGCACTCATCCATCTCGCACCACTTCACGCTGGCATCGCCTTTGTTGCTACAGAGACAGCAACTTCTTTTCCTGCATTGGATGCATGTGCAGACGTCGTCATAGTTCTCGCAATCCAAGTTCGAGCAGACGAGGATCGTACAGTCCGCACAGGTCGTGTAGTCGCTTCCCCCACAGCCCTTGCAACGGTCGGCAACTGCAATCTGCTCGCGGAGAGGTCCAAAATAGCAGCATTCCGTCGACGCGTTCAGTGAATATGAATGCCCACCCAATACCTCCACGAACAACGTGTTGTCGTCTTTTTGTGTCAGCCATTTCGGGGGCATTTGCAAGCGCCGAAGCGAGCTTCCTTCTGCAGCCCAGATGCTTCTCAGGACAGTAAATGCTTTCTGTGGAGAGAAGTCCAGTTTGTACGAGGTGGAGTAGGAAGGGATGAGAGTTTGGATGTTGATGTCGATTTGCTCCAATGCAGACGAGCCCCGCAAAGGCTCCAATCCCTCGCCGACGAAGCTTGTGCACTTGGTAAGGTGCAGTTTTTTGAGGTTGCTCCGAGCATCAATGCACGCCAGCGTCGCCCCAATATCGTCATCTGTCAATTTGTCCGCAAGATCAGCCTCTATGTCCAAGAAATCCAATACCTCCCAACTGCCGCCCTCATTTGTACCGTAATAATCCACCATCCGACACTGCACCAGACGTTTTTCCCCAGCCAGCTTCTCTTTGTAGAATTTATACGTCCGAGAATTTTCCAGTTCTGAGCAGGCCATCTTCACCACGGTCTCAAATGGACCGCCAGAGGACGCCGACGCGGCAAGGATCGCCCTGCCCGCCTCGCTGGGCTGTCCCCTCCACCCCTGATCCCTCCACGAGGAGGGAGGGGCCGTGAGCGCCACCGCCAACAAAGCCCGCGACGTCTTTGGTAAATACTCGGCAATGGCCGCCAGGGCATCGCCGCTCAAATCCGATATATTTTCAACGGCGTCGTGGGATGTCTTGCAGCGCTTGCTGCTGCCTGTGCTCCCTCCGGGGCTGCTCGCGGAATTTGCCATTATGATACGAGAAAAAATGACGCAAGAGGCGTGGGTACGTGTGACGCGCCGCTGCCAATATTCGCGAGATCCGCCGGCCTCCCCGTCGCCCCCTCCGCTGCGTCCAATTGCGTTGCTGCCGCCTTCGCCGGCTCCTCTGGGGCGGGTGGGCGGAGGTTGTGGGGGAGGTCAGCCTCCTTGCGGGTTGCGGGCGGGGAAGTAGATAGCCGTAGGTGTACGTAAAATAGCTACCCGATCCGACAGCGAAGAGCGAAGACAGAAGCGAGCAGAAGTCAGAAGTCAAAGCGCGCGCTAACGACGAAGTGGACCACCCCGCCCCGCCAGGCCCCTATCCCCCCTTCGCCGACAACGCCACCGCCGGCACCCTCACGAGACGTGGTGTAGTGCCGCTTCTGAACGTTGCTGTCTGCGGCGACGCAAGGCGAGTTTTCTGTCCTCGCCCACAATGACAAAATTGCTCGATTGGCTGCGGTCCGGCGGAGGCGGCAGCAAGCGCAGGAAGACCTCCGCTCCCCGGCACGCCGTCGAAAATATATCGGATTTGAGCGACGATGCCCTGGCGGCCATCGCCGAGTATTTGCCCAAGACGTCGCGGGCGCTTTTGGCGGTGGCGCTGACGGCCCCTCCTTCCTCGTGGAGGGAGCGTGGGTGGAGGGGAGAGCCCAGCGATACGGGCAGGGCGATTCTTGCCGCGTCGGCGTCCTCCGGTGGTCCATTTGAGACCGTGTTGGAGATGAACAACTCCGAGCTGAAAGGCTCTGACCTGTACCAGCACTGGGCGGAGGGGCTGGCTCGGGAGAAAAATCAACATCAGCGTCGCTTCGAGGAGTATTACGGTGGAGGTTGGGAGGTGTTGGATTTCTTGGACCTTGAGCCAGAGCTGGCTTCGAAACTGTCAGATGACGATGTTGGGGCTACACTAGCGTGCATTGATGCTCGGAGCAACCTCAGGAAGTTGTTTCTAACAAAGTGCTCGAGCTTGGTCGGCGAGGGATTGGAGCCTCTGCGCGGCTCATCGACATTGGAGCAGATTGACTTCAACATCCTCCATCTGAAGACATGTTCTCCCTGGGGGTCGGCACCAAAGGAGACATGCTTTTCATTGGAGACAGCATTTTCACTTGTGGAAAGCATCTTGACTGGAGACGGAAGCGCACTGCAACTCATGCGAGTTCCCAGAAGCTGGATTGTGCCTGGCAAACTGAACGATCGGTTCATGGTATTCTTGGCAGGGCATAAGCACGCACTGAATGTGTCAAAGGCGCACTGCTACTTTTGCTTTGAAGGTAGCAAAGAGGATTTCGTGACCAGCTACATCAGTCAGCAACAAGCTGCTGTGGATCTCTGCGTTTGTGGCAGCGGCCCCCCATCTGATATACCGCGCAGCCTCACCTACACGTCCTGTGCCGATTGCAATCTCATCATGTGCGGTGACATCGAGTGCCGTACTGAGGGCGAAGACGCTCTCATCTGTGGCCAATGCGACAAAACCGTCTGTCGGATGTGCACCAAGAAGGCGGAATGCAGTGTGAAATACTGCGACAATGACGGCTGCTCCGCGTATTGCGATAACTGTCGCTACATTACTTGCCGCATCGGGGGCAACGACTGCGATTGCTGCAAGGGCATGGTGTTCGACCGTCTCCTCCAGGAGAGCACCGTGCAGGCGGCCGAAATGGAGAGGCTTCGGGCCGAGAACAGGGAGCTGCGCCAGGCGCTGGAGGACGGACGCAATTGAACAGCACAGAATCTCTCTGCTACAAGATCGTGCATATCATGCACTCTTCTTCCGGACAAACGCAGATACTCCGAAAAATAGCAGCACGCCAATACATTCTGTCGGCCGTTTACTTCTTCACCTCGAGGTCAATTCCATCGTGCCGTTTAAGATTGTCGTGGCCAGGCGAGATCGGTGGCGCCCTTTCAACCTCGGGCGGCGATGCCGGCGCACTCGTCACGCCCTTCTCCTTCTTCCGCTCCTCCTTCCGCTTCCTTTTCCCCTCCTGCCACGTCGTCGGCCGCGAAGACACAGGCCATTCGTCCACCGGCTTCTTCCACCAATTCGTCGTCGTCGGCGCCGGACTCGCCGTCGGGGACGTAGATCGAGTGGGATACGGGGTGCTGCTCCACGGATGCAAGTGCGGCGACGGCCAGGATGGCCACGTGGGCACCGGCCACGGCGTCGCGCTCGTGGGATACGGACTCGCCGTCGGAGAATCGTGCCAAATGGGATGCGAGGGACTGCTCCACGGATGCGACGGCCACGACGGAGAAGAGGGCGACGGCCACGGCGTATAGCTCGGGCTGGGAGGGCTCCAGCTGGGAGAGTTGTTATTGTCGGAGCTGCGGGAGATGCCCAAAGCGATGATGACGACGGCGACGATTCCGGTCAGTACTCCGCCCAACGCGTGCCTCCTATTCCTGTTCGCTGCTGAGTCGTCGTTTGACTCCTGCGATGCCGGTGCATCAGGTTGATGTTGCTGTGTCTGTGTGTTGTTCTCGAAGCCGGGGGTGGGATACGCCGGGGGGCGGGTCGTCACCTCTCCCGTCCCGGGCGGCAGCGTCTGCTGCTCCATCCTTGTCATGTACAGGCTGCTGGGTGGATCGCCCTGGTCCAACGACAGTGCCACCGTGCTCACTACCCCAGCAGGTATGTGAAAGTGCTCTGTCGTCACCTCCCGGTAGCCATTGGGCTGAGTGCGCGTCGTGGTAATCCTGACGGTGAGGGAGCCATCGGCATTAGTTGTGCGCTCGACGTTTCCGCCGGCGTTGGTCGTCGTGGCCGCTGCCAATGGCGGCGCGGTGGCAGCCGGCGTGGATGCGGATGTCACGGGCGTTGCAATAACAGTCGGCAGGGTCGATGAGATGGCGGCTGGAGGGGCACTCGGAGCCGGGTCGGTGCCCTCGACAACGATCTCCGGGTCGTCATTGGCCGGGACGGTCATGGTATCTTATGGCCGACGTTCATATCCTGCGTGCCCTGCCGCCTACCTGCGCTCCCCAGCAGGCTCTCGCGACAGTCGGTAGCTTCCCGCCGCATGGGCGAGGGTTCAAGAGCAACGAGCACAAGATAACGTGTGAGCATCAAACGCGTGTCGATTTTGCGGCTCTTTCTTTGTGTCCTGAAATCAAGTGGTGGGAGAAGGAAGGAAGGAGCTTGCAATCTCGGCTCCCAGATTTGCACCAAAGCAAGATCTTGGACCGGACCACCACGCTACACGCCCGCATCCCCACGATGGGGAAGAAGTCGAAGAGGTCCAAGCCGAAGGCCGGGCAGAAGGGCGGTGGCGCTGCCCGTGCTCCCGCGGCGTGCAATTAGTTTGACTTGTGCTCAACTGCAAGTGAACCTAAGTGAACAAGGTTATGCGGCGTGGTGCACCGTGGTTGTGTGGTGCATTCGCCCTCATCATTATCAAAGTATATCGATATCAACATGGCCGCCGAACGAGACCGCGATGAAGAGCATCGCGCCGTATTCGGGGAGGATCTCGTCATTGATGAAGATGGAAGTGACTATGATAGCGACGACGCCGACTTCTGCGCACACGAGAAACATGTAGCAAAATTCGGCTTTCCTAATAGCCTCACAAAGGTGATCAACCGAATCAAGAACAATGATCCTACCATCAAGAAGGTGTCGAAATACGATCATCTGGTGGGCATCGATGGGTTTTCCGACTTGGCATGGAAGCTGTTTGGTCGCTACGTTGGGGCAAACACAAATATTACCGTCATCAACCTATCACATCTCGGACTGACTGATGAAAAAATGTCCTTCTTGTTCAAGGAATTGACAAAGTCATCGTCGCTGATTGTAATGGAGCTATCCTACAATCGTTTCGGATCGGAAGGTATCCGGAGCATGACGCCATTCTTGCAAAATGCGCCGAATTTGATCAGGCTCCGGCTTGACAACCGGGACAACACCACGTTTGACTCGGAGAGCTTCGAATGGTTGATAAGTGCATTAGATGGGGGGCCCTTGAAGGTGCTGGAATTGGATGGTTGTGAAAACTTAAGGGACGTCACAGCACTCAGCCAATTCTTCCTCCCGCAACTGGTAAAACTCCATCTGGGAAGCAACAACATCTGCATTATCCCAAGCTTCGAAGATTACACGCAGCTTGTGGAACTGAACTTATCGCACAATGAACTTGGGGCAGATGGCTGCAGGTCGATCGCAAAGTTGCTCAAGAACAAGAAATCGTCGCTGCGCCAGCTGTATCTTAGAGCGAACCAAGTTGGCGATGAGGAAGCCGAAATACTTGCAGAATCTCTCCAACAGAACACATCATTGATAAATCTCCAGCTCGAGAATGTAGTCGGGTTCAATAAGCTCAGAGAGGCTGGATGCAAGGCATTTCTGAAGCTGCTCAACGATATCTCATCGGTTGAAGGGACTGGCAAATCCAACCACAGTCTAACACAGTTGGGACTCCCCTCATTGGGTTATCGCAATGAAACAAAGGAAATTCGTGACATAAAGATACTCATTGACGGTGCATTGAGCATCAATAAGAGGCACAAGGGGAAATCGCATGAGGCAGCAAGGGAAAAGATCATTGAATCTCAAATGCACACGATGCGAAGAAAGGAGTTTTGCCGTCTCCAAGGCGTGAATTTTGACTACGCCAATCTCCTCGAGGGAATCGATGATATCTACGCTCCCGACGTTCTTGCAATGGCGTCGGAGATGCGCGATTCTGCCCCGTATGACACTATACTCTATTCAATGACATATTTCGAGCGAGGGGGGATCCCATTCACGGAACTCTATCGAATGCTGAAAAACTTGGTGCCTGCATTGACATCCCTCATTGACCGGAAGGGATTGCTCGAGGATACACTGGAGAAGAATCGGGCGCAAATGGCAGCCAACGCGGCCGAATACAACATGCAGACGAAGATCTACTCGCTGCAAACTGCTCATTTTGTAAGCAAAAATGGGGCTCTGGCTGCTGCGAACTTTGCCCTCAACAAACGGTTGCTATCGATGGGGTCTGGAAAGGGCCCAGTCGAGGACATTTCTACTGTTGCCAGAAAAACGAACAAGAGGCGCAGGAGTGCAAGCTTTTAGTGCAGCATAATGGAACCTGCTCCGTTGCTCTCATCTAAAAATGAATCAGATTCGCCGTCGTAAACTTTTACGCCACGCAGCCACGTCTCAACCACGCGCCCTCTTAGCTCCATCTCTGCATACACACTCCCTCCTCTCCACCTGTGGTGCTCTGTGCCGTAGCCATTCGGCTCGCCCAAGAAAGTGGTATCCCATGCGCACAGATCAGCTTGGCATCCAACAGCGATGCTGCCTTTGATGGAGTGCAGCCCTGGCACGAGTTTGGAAGGAGCAGTCGACCACCATTGCGCCAATTGTGCTATCATTTCATCCGCCACTCCACGAGACGTTGATTGCTGATACCGTTCTAATGCAGTGATAGAGCTTTGCAGCTGGTACTGCAGGCCCGACAAGCCGCCCCACGCTCGACGCACGTTTTCGCTCTCCATAAGACGCATCTCTGGCGTGCAGGGAGAGTGATCTGATGCAATCATATCAATGAGAGGAAATCCGTCCGTATTGGTATCCAGCAGTCCCCTGTTCCACAGCTTCATTTGGTTGGCTTTTTCGCGTATCGGCGGGAAGCACTTGAAGTGGGTGTCGGCGTCGGGGAGGGACTCCAAATCGAACAGCAGGTAGTGCGGGCAGGTTTCGACCGTAAGATTCCCTCGGATGTCCGCATCTGCGTTCATCAAGCGGCGCTTTGTCGATTCGATCACATCCAAGCAACCCGCATCGCTCAGATGAACCACATGCATATGACATCGATTGGTCAGGTTGCACACCACCTCGACGGCATCCCGCTCCCATTGGCCCGGGCGCGAGGCAACGTGCGCCTCGTAGCTTCCGTCGTCCATTCCATCATATGCTTCGTCTGCCTTTGTATCTTGCTCTTCCTGCGTCATCAGCTCGGAATGCACCAGCAGCGGTTTGTTTCTTCTCCCACAAACTTCCGCT
>JALLAP010001202.1:0-14187 GCA_036939355.1 Thalassiosira profunda | reverse complement strand
GGCCAGAGTACCGACGGGTGGCGCTGCAGAGGGCGCAGACGGAGAGCGGCGACAAACAACAATACGCCTACCACGCTACAAGCACGGGAGTGCAGCGTTCTTCGCGCGTGTTGAGCTTGAGGGGCGCAGATGGACTAATGATGCTGCCAAGAGGTGGCGCTTCAGGATGCGGATATGACGTTGCACGCAAAGGAATGGAGTACCCTGTGCTAATGCAAACGTCATCGCAGCAGACGCGCTTCAAAGATTCCATGCACCGAGCTACGTGGAAGCCAAAGCATCACAGACATCATCACCATTCAAAGTCGGGGGCAAAGCTCTCGTTGGGCGTGATTGTTTGTGTGTCATCGGACGAGCTTGTAGCTAGACACGATATCCAATCCACAGCTACGACGTTGGTAAATGCGCTGGGTGGAGAGGACAAGGTATCGGAACTGAAAAGATCGTTTTGCGTGGTACCCCATCATTCAGCAGGTGAAAGCGTTGCGAATCAACTTGCCGTCATTGCCAATGGACCCTCAATGGACGGAACCAACGTCATATTTGTGATAGTGCCAACTGATCCTTCGGCGGAAGACAAGGGCTCGAGTGCTATTGCCTTCCGAGCAGGGCTGGAAGTATCGCACGCACTGAGTTCAATAATAACAAAGAATGCACCGGCAATGGCGCAGCAAGTGCGAAAGCACGCTGCGGCGTGTGATCCGGTGGCGGCTCTATTTGAGAACGTGGTTGGAACTGTACGGGGAAACTCTGCGGTTGTGATTTCGTGCTCTGACAAGGGGTTGGAGGGAGCTGCCGCGTCTGTCAAGGGCTTGCTCAGGCATCTGGTAAGCACTACTCGCTTCCTATCCTATGATTATTTTCTGACATACTCATCCTTCAACCATCTACCCAGATTTCCCTAATCAACTCCGACAATTAAGCCTCCTCTATCTACTTTGCTGTACAATTTCCACTCGACTGGCCTTCAAATGTGCGCCGAGCTGTCTTCTACGTAAATCATTGGGTCTTCGGGTTGCGATGGGACATCCCCGTGTGGCAGATTTTCATATCCTCCGATCCAGGGATGGTTCTGTGCCTCTCGGACAGACAAACGCTGACTCGCATCTTCCATCATCAACCATACAATAAGATCCGCCGCCGGTTCCGGTAGCTCGTACATGTGTCGCAACTGTATCTCGTGCGGTTGAAGTTGATCCGCGGGCGGTGGATGGGAAGCTGATTGCATGTGGCTATGCCCAAAGGAAAAGCGGCGCTTAATCCTCGTTTTCAGGGCGGACAAGGGCGACCCAATCTGAATCCTCGGCGCGGATTGGTGCATTTTGTGCATTTTGGTCAGACTGTGGCGCTTCCGGTTTAAGTCCACGTATGTCTCGACATCTTCACCCGGTGGGACCCCCGTCGTAATTTCACTCAACGTTGCACCCACCGCATACGCGTCAGAAATCAATGCATAAGAAGATACGCACGGAGCCAGCGCCACTTCGGAATCGCGCTTCATGCGGATGTTGCCGACGATTTCAGGAGCGGAAAAGTGCTTCGTCCCAACGGCACTTTTTCCTTTGAGCATTATTCTGGACTTCTTCCGATCGTACAGTGCCCGTTTGCTTTCCTCTTCGATTTGCTCGTAATCTTTGGCGGACGTTGCGCGCGCGAGCCCAAAATCCGCCAGCACCGCCTTGAATCTCCCCGGAGGCGGCTTGCAATCGCTCCACATTTTGTCATCATTCGCCCATTTCTCCTTCCCCTCTTTGCATCCCTCCAGCAAGATGTTGTCTGGGGGAAGGTGCAGGCAAATAATGAGAATAACACATCCTGACACATCGCATGCATTCAATTGCAATTCACATTTCACACCGCGCACCTGGCTTTATATCCCTATGAATAACTCCCCGAGCGTGACAATATGCTACGGCTGAAATCAGATCCTGGGCGATCAATTGCGCCAGAGGGAGTCCGAGAGCACCTCGTGCTTCCAACAATTGGCCCAGATCCGGGCCGTTCACATACGACACCGCCATGTACCGGCCCTTGGCATCCGGAGAGGCAGGTTCGTATGCATGTACTAATCGGATAATGTTGGGGTGATTCATTTCATTGAGAATTGCAATCTCCCGCTCGGCGGTGGCGTCCTCCTGCTCGTTGCTCACTCGCACTCCCTTGATGGCCACCTCCACTCGGTTGCCATTCTCGTCGGGCGTTTTGCTCCTGGCCAGCCACACCTCGCCAAAAGCACCTCGGCCGAGGACGCGGATTCTATCGTAGTCCTCGTCGGCCTGGCGGGGCCAGTCCGCCGGCGGGGGCGGCGGCTCCTCCTTCATTGAAGCAGTTGTGTGCAAAGGGGAAGAACGGACGGCTTCGTCCCAACCAAGTCCCAATTTGGGTGTCAGCCACGTCGTCTGAAGGAAGGACCTGTCAGTGAGCACTGCTCAATTCCTCCCGCCTCAAATGTTTTGCTGCACTTTGCCCGTCTCGACTGCTCATTCGACACGGCCCTGGCGGTGCACAGACACGACAGAGAGCCGCGGACCAACAACACAGAACTCCGTAGCTTGCATTGCAAACGCGGCCAGCAGCAGCCTCGATACAACCATGGGCGGCAGCACCAACCCAGGGAGGCGGCACCCCCGCCGGCGACGGGCGGAGTTGCTCGTATTATCTCTAGCGTGCCTGTCAATCTCCCCGCATTCCCCTGCCGTCGTGGCGGCATTGATCGTCGACCCCGCATTCCTCGCGCGGACCACCGGCCGCGGCGCCCCCGCAAGGGGGCCGCGGCGCGCCCCTACGAGGCTGCATACCAAGTACGCCGAGGACGATTTCGCCTCCTTCGGCGATTTCGATCGAGAGGGCCAGGGCCGGCAGCTGGCGCACGAATTCTACCAGGAGGTGGAGCAGCGGCAGAAGCACTCGTCGCGGGTCGGTCCCAGCGAGGACGATGGCCTTACTCGTGGCAGACAGAGTCCAAACGAGGATGCAGGAAGAACCACGATAAGAGCGGTTAGGCTTAGCGCCGATGGGGGTGCACCTTCCGACAGATTTACCAACCAGTCGCCCGCATCGAATGCACCTTCATCCTCATCTGGCGAAGGGTTCCCCTTGTCCCTGTTTCCATTCTTCTCCGTGCCGGCGCCCGCCCCCACCTCAGCGGGGCTGTTTTCAGGCTCGGGGAACACGGTCTACAGCTCGGGCAGGTCCGTGCGTGCCGAGATCGAGATATTGGAGACGACAATTAAAAACAGCGAGGCAGGCAGTGGGGAAGGTTGGGACGGCATCTACGTTGCCAATCCCGAGCAGCTCGAGGAGGTGCTCCGATTGGTGGCGCTGTCGCTCCTGATGGCGGGGGTAGTATACGTCGCCGTGGAAGCGTCCGGAGACATTGCCGTGATATTGGACGGAGCCGCGTCGTCGGCGAGCCATGCCATGAATCTCATGTCCGATGCGACGAAGGATGGAGTGTCCAGCATCATGATTGGCGTGGGCGGCAACGGCGAGGTCTTCATGGGAGAGGAAGCCGCGTGGCTCATGAAGGAATCCTCCGACTTGGCTGCGTCTGTGGCGGAAGCGGTGCGTTCCGTGGAAGAAATGGTCTTGGCCTAGCCAAGGGAGAGCTGCAAGTTGTGCATCATTGTATCATAGCCTTGGCGAGCCAAGACCCTGTTTGCGAGCATTCATAGCTCAGAATGTAGCCGTGTTAGAGTAGAGATGGATATGGTCAGTAAGAAGTACGTTGTTATGCACTGTTCACCCACGCGCTTTGATCTCAAGTCTTCTCTCTCTGTATGGTACCCAGGAATTTCCAGTGAACTTCAAGTTATGACGAACCCGTGAAATGTATCAAAGAAGTGCATACGTACCAAAGAATGGTCCACCAAGCCCAACGCCGTTGGCTCAGCAGTTGCATGCCCTCACGCGCCGCTGGAGGCGTTAATGGGCTGCGCATGCTGCCTCTGATGTCTTCTGAGAGCGAGCTCTTGAATGGCCCATCGGCCATGGCGAACCAAGGAGAAACAGCCGGGGCGATGAGTGGCGATCTGGAAGCGATGCTGCTCCAGACGGTGGAAGCTGTGCGCAGCGGAGACACGTACAATCTCATCCTGCCTGTGACGATCAACGCCCTCACTAAGTTTGCCAGCAGTGGCTTGGGGCAGCTTGGACCTAACATGTTCGACAGCGAGAACGAGGGAGAATGCGACGCGCTGCCACCTCTGAACAGTTTTAGTGAAGATAACTCCAACGACGACATGAAGGTCCTTTGGGGCATCAATGAAGGCAACCGGCATCTAACCGAAGTGTTGAGGTTCATTTACGCCATGGGCAGGGCCAAGCAGCAGTTCAAGCAGTGGATGGAGGACACCGCTCGTACTTCTGGCGATCAAGGGCTTCCAAGCCTCCATTCCATGCGGCAGTTCGTCGAGTTTCTGGGCTCCGACGAATGTGGACTCAACGTCCAAGCGTATTGCCTGAAGAGAATGCTCTTGGTGCTACACAACACTGACAAGTTTGAGTCTGTGGATGAGGTCTTCCGCATGCTTGTGTTTCACTCTGTTATCGCTCCCAAGGGAAAGTACGGCAAGAGGAAGAAGGCGGAGAAGGAGGAAGGCGATGAGGATGACTAATGAGTGCTGCCATGTTGGTCCGTGTCGTATTCGTATTACGACACCCGAGGCTTCAGAGCCGATGGTGGTCTACTCAAGACAGAGGAACTCTCCAAGGGATCGGTCCCAAAGCGCCACAAGAAAAGGTGTAGCACACAGAAAGCTCCCCAGTGGGTTGGGTGGAGCTCAACAGCTTTCTGGGTACTACACTCTTTTCTTGCGCTTTGGGACCGATCCTGGGAGAGTTCCTCTGACTTCGGGCAGAACGACATCGGATTGGAAGCATTGGATTTGGCCATGCAAAGTGTAGCAAGGGGGAACGGGGATAGAGGGTTATAATCGTTGTAAAAGTCAGTCGCTCTGTGTCTCAAGACTGCGGTCTTCAGGATGTTGTCGTCCACTCTGTAGAGACACTTGCATCATCTAAACTCTCCTCTATTTGTGCATTAGCTTCACCAGACACATCTATTGATATATAAAGGGATCGGACAGCGGAAACAAAGAAATAAGCTCCACCATCCGATCGCAGCCCAGCCAATCCGATCGACATTCCACGGGCTCTCCGACACCTCACTGAGCTTCTCCCTCCGCGGCGGACGGGTGTATCCACCGTCCAATCGCGGCCCCGCCCATTCCGATCGGCTCTCTCTTACGGGCTCTCCGACACCTCGCTCAGCTTCTCCCGGCGCGGGGGACGGGTGTGCACCTTCCTCACGCGCGGCGGCATCAGGTCCACGCTGGTGTTGCTGTGCAGGCTCGTGTGCGCCGCGGCCTGAGCGGCGCCGCGGGCGGCCGGGCCGTCCGCCGAGCAGTCCCCGATGGTCGGCAAGACGAAGCTCTCCTCCGGTCCGGCGCTGTGGTTGAGCGTCGCCGTCGGGGGTTGTGCTGCACTGCCCTCCTTCCCGGGCGTCGCTCCCGCGGCGGCCGACTGCGCGCCCTTGGCGTAATAGGGATGGTTCGACTTGTCCTGCGGCGACATGACGAACCGGCTCGCGGGGCTGTTGGTGTGTTTGGGAAACATGAGCAGGGACTTCGCCTTTCCGTCGATGGCCGCGCCGCCGTTGCTCCCGTACGGGCCCCGGGGCTGCTGCGGCGGCTGGCGCTTCCGGTACGATCGATTGGGGCGTCCGTCGCCCCGCGGCGGCTTGGAGGGGGTGACGTGAATGCTGGGACTGGCCGCGATGCCCGGGAGCTGCGAAATGTGGAGGTGTTCCCAGTACGGACTGGCGGGCGGGTACCCGCTGCCATTGTACCGGCTGGGCGTCTGCATCATGGAGGGGGGCAGGTAGTGCGGATCGTGGGTGTGGTGGCTGTGCATGCTGGTGTCGAACGAGTGGTGGAAGCTCCCGTCGTGGTAGCTCCCGTCGACCGAATGCGAATGGTCCGCCGAAGGGTAGTAGCCGCCGTTGTAGTACTGATCGGGATGCCCGTACTGGCCGGGGTAGGGCACGGGCCCGTGGTGGTAGTAGCCCGGGTGCGGAGGGGGGTGCGCGGGGTACTGGCCGGGATACCCGTGGTACTGGTGGTGCGGGGGGTGGGGCGGCGGAGGGTAAAAGTTCGACCCCAGAGAGTCCGTGTCGCCGTAGCCCAGCGAGCTCGGCGCGGAGCCCAGCGAGGGCTGCCGGTATACCGAGTGCGGGGGATACTGCCCCGGGCGGTGGTAGCCCGAGCTGCTCCAGCTGGCATCGTCGATCGTCTTCTTCTTGCCGTGGTCGACGGCCGACCGGAGGTGCTGCTCCTTCGGCCGCGGCTGCGACGGCGGCGGACGCTCCCGGTTCGATGCGTCGGCCTTGCCCCGGGGGGCCGGGCGCGGCGCCGGAACGTCCTTGTACTCGTACGCGTCCCGTCCCGCCTCCTCCCTCGCGGCCTGCATCGCCCTCAGAATCTTGTCGTCGATCTGGCTTCTCAGGAGCGAGCTCCGGAGGTCGGTAGCCGCGGCGGAGGCGCCCACGAGGCGCTGGCTCGCGACGAGGGCGCGGAGGGTTTCCTCGACGGTCGGGTCGTGGTCGGTCCAGCCGTCGAAGTGGCTGAGGGCCGACGTCCACTCCTCGGAATCGTACTTGGACATGAAGGCGAGGTGGTCGCTGACGTTGCAGACCTCCTGGCGCAGAAAGAGGGAGACGCTCGAGGTGGACGTCTTGACGTCGATGCCGTTCCGCTTGAGCTTCTTGATGCACTTGGCGATGAACTTGTGGTAGTGAATAAGGGGCCACAAGTATCTGTCGAGCAGCAGAGAAAGAGAGCACAAGATGTGAGCAAATTGCAATACAATGTGCGAGAGGAGAGACTCGATCCAACAGCACCAACAACGAACTCACCTCCACCGGTTGTTGTGCACCACGGGCTCCACCCACGGATTCTTCCCGCTCTTCGCCTCCCACCAGCTCCGNTCTCCACCGGTTGTTGTGCACCACGGGCTCCACCCACGGATTCTTCCCGCTCTTCGCCTCCCACCAGCTCCGTCCGGGCTTCCACAGCTGCGTCCTCGAGCCCGACGTGGTTTCGGCCAACGGCGCGTGCGCCGCGCTAGCGTCCTTCTCGCCCATGGCCTCGTAAAAGGTGGGAAGCAGCGCGCTCGCCCGGTTCGCTTCCGCCTCGGCGGCATCGCGGGCGGCGACCGCGGAGAGGAGCCACCACTCCTCGTCCAGGAGGGCGGGGCCGAGGGGGGCGGGGCCCAGCAGGGCCGCGGAAGCGAGGGGGTCGTCGGACGGGCCCTCGTTGGGGTTGTTCCCCCCGCCCACCGCGGTCTCGGGGAGGGTGCACGCCACGACCAAGACGGACCGGCGCTCCTCGCGGGGGTCGGGGTGGAGGTGCACCTTGCCGTCCTCGGCGACGACGGGGGGCTTGGTCGCGCTCGGGGGCGGGGGGAGGGGCGCGGAAGGCGGCTGAGGCTGCGAGGGCGGCCCCTGCCCCGCCCCCGCCCCCGCCGGTCCCGGGCCGCCGTGGACCGGGCCGTCGTTGTAGGCCCCGCCCTGGGGGTCCGCCGCGGCCGCGTCGCTCGCCTCCTTGTTGATGTCCCGCACCACGGAGTAGAACGACGCCCGGTCGACCAATCCCTGGGAGAGGTTCCCCCGGAGCGACTCGTGGAGGCGAAAGTGCGGCATGGCAATCGAAGCCACGGTGAGGCCGTTCTCCAGGCGGAGCGCGGAGGCAGAGGGCGAGTTTGTCGCCGTGGAGGAGGTGGCCGTGGACTCCAAGCCCAGGACCGAGGTGGGCGAGGGCTTGTCGGTGCCGTCCGACGCCGTTTCGGCCGACAGGACGTTCGAGTCGAGGGCCTTGACCCCCTCCAATGTCTGGTCGAGGCCCTGGACAGCCGCGAGCGATCCCATCCCCCGTCCCAACAGCTCGAAGGCGTTGCTCAAATTGCGAATCTCGCTCGGATTCTCCATCGCCGTCGTCGTTGGCTGTGGCTGCTGCGGCGGCGCCGCGTGCAACTCGGAGCTGCTGCCGCTCAAATCCCCCTCCAGGTGGGGGTTGGGAATCTGCCGGAAGCTCGGCTCGTCGGCCTCGCACTCGATCACGCTCACGTCCACGTTGGCCAGTCCCTCCCCGTCGCCGTGAATACTCGGTCCGTCCTCGTCGTCCTCGAGTAGCGGCTCCTCCGTAGACGACAGGCTCGCCTCGTCGCGATCTCTCAGAGGGTTTTCGCGGCCGGCCCGTCGATCCCCGTCAGCTGCCGTGGCAAAAGTCGGCGAGAGTTGGTCCTGCGACGCCGACACGATCTTCTGGAGGGGGTACAATTCCGACAGGAGGCGGGCCGGGGCGCCGGTCCCCCCGAGGGCCACGGTCGGCCCCCTCCCGGGGCTGGGCGATCCCATCCCCCCGCTGCTGTGGCCACCACCATTAATAATATCGTTTCCGGAGGTCCCCGTTCTACTGGGGAAGAGGGGGCTCTCGAACACGCTCGTGGGGCAGCTCAGGCTCGGCCGGATTGCCGGGATCCAGATCACATCCCCGTCCTTATTGTGGGGGGAGTCGGCGGCGGCGTGGCGGGGGCTCCAGTCGGCCCCCCGCCCCGAGGAGGTCCGGGTGGGGGTGCCGACCACGGGCGAGTAGGTGTTGTTGCGGGGCCGGAAGAGGTCCATTCGGTCTCTGCCGGCGTTCCTGCCGTTGACGCCCAGGACGATGGAATCGTCGTCGTCGCCGAGCATGGGATCGAGGGTGTGGCTGCGCAGCCTGTGTTGGGGCTCGTTCCCCTCGTTCCGGCTCTGTGGTGCATCGCTCGCCCTGAACACCGAGTCGAAGGTGCCCCCCCACGGCGACGCGGCCGAGGAGGAGTGCAGCGCCAGGAACTGGTCCCCCTCCGTCCTCGTTCTGATCCTGCCGTGGGTCCCGCCCAAGCCGTCGTCGTTCGAGGCCGCGCGGCGGAGGAGGCCGCCCCCTCCCATCGACAAAGAGCCGAGGAGGGGCGCGCCGTGGACCGGGAGGGGGCGCTTTCCCACGGGTGAGGATGGGAGGCCGGGGGGCGGATGGACCGCGGCGGGCGCGGTCTCGGTCAGGGACGCCGCCATGGTGGCCATTGGTCGATGAATGGCAGCCTGTTGCCGGCTCAGACGCTGACGGGTCCGGTCGTTGCACCTGAGTTGATGCACCAAGGGCTGGTGATTCTTTCCGAGCACGAGTGCACCCTCTTCCGCCGCCGCAGCCGCCGATGAGGTTGATGCAAACACAGTGACCTCCCCTCTGCTCTCCGCGGACCTTCACAGATTCAATGTAAGACGCCGATGGTTCGTTGGAGCGGCAATCAATGCATTCGGTCCCGCAGGCCAATCCTTCGATTGCTCTGACGGTTGACGGGTCCGGTCGTTGCACCTGTTTATTATTCAGGGCTGGTGATTCTTTCCGAGCACGAATGCACCCTCTTCCGCCGCCGCAGCCGCCGATATGCACC
This sequence comes from Thalassiosira profunda, assembly GCA_036939355.1. NCBI lineage: Eukaryota > Bacillariophyta > Thalassiosirophyceae > Thalassiosirales > Thalassiosiraceae > Thalassiosira > Thalassiosira profunda. The sequence continues at coordinate 4,701 of JALLAP010001202.1, read as the reverse complement.
ACCCGGCCCCTGTGCTCTCCACGGTGCCGGTCAACGATTCCAATGTTATGCGCCGATCGAAGGGAGCGGCATCAGTGCATCGGTTCGGCACGGTGCATCTGAAGCAAGAGACCGTTGCTCGTTGTTTCGATGTTGCTCCCGCGGGCCTATTACCGCGTCCTACAGTGTGTTGGCATTGGAGCACGAAAGACAAAATTTGACGGCATTGGATTGGTATCATCGCATAATTGATCCTAGTAGAAGGCGTTGGACAAGGCGTTGACTCGGCGAAACTGTCGCATTATCTACGAAAAGAAAGAATGTTTTTGCCGAGATGGGGTGGGTCCTTTAGGAAGGTGCGCGCCGGCAGTTAACTACCTTACATAAGTACTTCTCTAGATAGGGGAAGGTTTTGTTTGCACTTTGCACTTTCCACTTTCCGCCCGCCGCCCCGCGCCGCGCCGCGCCGCCGGCACCGCGGCCCCCGACCTCTCGCTGCGGCGAGGGCGGCATGGCGCAGCATGCAGACCGCGTCCATAATTATCCCCGACTTTGGCCCGGTCGGCGTGGTGCTCGGCGATCCAAGATCGGCTGCGTGCATCCAATGGGTGGTGACTGGCTCCCAAGCGGAGACAGCCGGGGTCCAAGCGGGCGACATGCCAATGCGCAACGGCATGAGGATGTCTCACCATAGGTTCCTCTGTATGTGCAATAGCAATGAGAGGCCGCTCATCTTCCAGGTGCAGAGAAGCGCGGCGAAGCAATGGGCGGTGCCCGCCATTGATCGCATTGCGGCGATTGGGCTAGACTCTGACGCTGCTCCAATTGCACCATGGGACCCGCGCTCGGTCTTCTACATGGCATGGTTGGATTTTCCTCCCGGTTTCCTCGAATTGTTCCTGGCAATGGGTGGGGGGCGACGCACCCATCGTCGATTGGGAGCGACAAAATGTGGATGGGCTCGCTCGTGGCTCCTCTTCATGGATAAGATGCGTTCGATACAAGCATATATTCCATTTGCCAACGTGAGATGGATCGCAATCCTGCATGGAGATGATGGATTCCAACGAGAGCAGTCGGGGCACTTCATCGTCAGAGTCAAGCACATTGCGGGTGAATGGTATGATCTGGACACGGCCGATGTCAAAGATTTGCAGAGCAGGTTTCCTCAGAATAGTGCTGTCCGGACAGGTACCACCACCTTGCCCAGACTCGTAGCCGTCAGGGGGCATGCAGAGGGCCCTGGATTCACTTACGGGGCAAAGTTTGCTTGGAGGAGGACCGCAATGAATGCCATCGTTCGAATCAACAACGAATCCCCGAATGCACGGTTCCGAAACATTGCTGGGGGAATGTTGAGCACAAAATTCGGATCAACGGGTGACTTGGCCCGGCGGGGAGGACAGTTCGTCTGGGCAGTGTGCTTTGCGGAGACGAAGTACCGGGCCACTCACCACACGCATATGCGTCAGGCTGAGCAGAATTTGCACAACACGTGGCAACATCGCCATATTGCTGGCGAATGGTTTCGTCCTATCGCAACGGATTCGCCTCCGTTTGCAATCGATGCCGATACCTCGGGTGTTTGGCAAAGGTCGGGGCGTTCTTCTCGTGTTTTTGGCAATCTAAAGAAGTGGTACGATGATGAGTGGATCGGTGACGATGACATTTTGGTCAATTTACAGAGTGGGGTATTTGTGTATCCTCCCGGGGCAAACCTGCTTGGTCCGTGGTCGACTCAGTACCACGCAACAACATAAAAAAGAGCACAATTGCTTATCATGCATTCGTCCGTCGCAATTCGCACCTCCGTCTGGACGCGACCGCACGCGTCTTTGCATCCGATTTGCCCCACGAACGCAACAGCTCAGCAAGCTGTGCTTCTGCCTTGTCGTATGTGATTGGAACCGCCTGCGAAGGACTAACATAGTAGCCGAGCGGATTCTTGCACTTTGCCTTCGACACGTAGGCAATCATTTTCTGGAGTAAGGCGTCATCTTTTCTCCGCCCACAAAGCGGAAGGTGCGGATATGCTTTGGTCCGAAGGTAATAGTAGATCTGTGTCGCTTCCAGCCCACAATCGAGGCAATCTAACACTGCGTCATCAAATCCGGACAGTCTGCAGTCGTTCTCGCCGTCCCAAGCCGCGATAACAGCATCCAGCGCCAATTTCTTCTCATCCGACACGTCCAGAATCGGTTTGCCCCGCTTGGGCTTGTCCTTATTGCGCTTGGCATTCTGCACCCATCCTCTCATCTTGCTGAGCAAGGCATCCTCGCTATGTCTCCTCTCGCAAAGCGGGCGGTGCGGATATGATTTCGTCCGAAGGTAGTAGTACATCTGCGTCGTTTCCAGCCCACAACCAAAGCCATGTATCAGAGCGTCATTAAATCCGGACAGTCTGCAGTCGTTCTTGCTGTCGTATGATGCGACAATAGCATCCAGCGCCAATCTCTGCTCGTCCGAAAGAAGACCTGCCGCTTTCTGGCTCTGTGTGGTTGCTGTCTGAACCTTCACGACCGTCTCGCCCTCACGCAGTGGCCGAATCTTCACCACCAACTTGAGGAATCGTCTGAGCAATGTGCCCAGTTCGATAACGCTCCCGATTGTCGTCCCATTGATACTCTCAATCACCATTCCCGGCTTCAATGCAGTTCCAGCAAAAATACTATGTTCCTCGATAGTATTCACTTTTACTCCAGGGATTCTTCGTCCGGAGGTATTCTCCAAATCACCTACAGATATGCCCAGTAGTTCGCCCGCGCTTTTCCACACAATGACCTCGACATCGCCGTCGGGCGACGACTTCGCGTGAGCAGGGTCGAGGGACGGCGCGGACTCCTCTACGGCTGGCATCGTGCGCGGTTGCAGCTTTCGTTGCAGGACTCGTTTGAAGAGGCGTGGAGGCAAACGACTCGTTGGGTGCTGGTTCACGACCGGGTGCAGGACGCTGCCGCGAGAGACGTCGATTGAGGACAGGTAGTTGGCGGCCTTGTTGTCGAAAGCGATCTCCCATATTATGAGCACCAGCGGCGGTTCCTGCAGCCGCGGCAGCTCGCCCAGCTCGTGGAGCGTTTCTCCAAAGCAGTCGTGGAGGTAGGTAACATCTTGTACGTTGTACGCGTGACGCTTCTCTACTACATAGCTAATCTCCTTTGCCCGGCATCTTGACCCGGCTCCCGGCCTCGGCCGATACGCCCTCCCGGAACAAGACCTTGCACTTTCCCATCTTCCCGAACGAGCCGTCCACCGCGCCCTCCTCTTCGGTCGATATGCAAAGCACTTTCCGTCCCTTGTACTGGCCGATGTTGTCCTCCATGGAAAACAGTCCCGATACGATGGCCACGGTGCTCTTGCCGTTGTCCAGCACGTCTCCTTTCAGCTTGACGATTTCTCCGAACACGTCCGCCGTTGCATCCTTCTCTTTGGTCGCGTTGCTTTCGACCGCGGTCTGCGACACTGTCGAGGACGCACTCCGAGCTGCGCTCTTTCCTTTGCCCTTCTTCTTCTTCGCCGGCGGGTCCACCCGAGAGCCCACCCTGGCCGGAGGAAGGGTTCCGTCCTGGTGAATGGCTTTCCTCGGGTCGTTGGCATACCGCTTGAACCGCAGGTACAGCGGGTCGCCCTCCCGTATCTCAGTGCCTCCCGGAAAGTTGACCCGGAACTTGCCCGAGGTCCCAAAGGAGGATTGGATGCTGCCCATGTCTCCGCCATCGGTTTCTATTAGCAGGCCCACGAATTGCGTCATGTTCGTTTCCTTCTTGAACAGATTGGTGCCAAATACCTCGTATCGAACAAGTTTGTCGTCGTCGTTTCGTTTGTAGGGATCGCCCAGTCGACAGACCATGCCCACTTTCTCCTTCTTTGTGTAGGACTTCAGTCGGCCGTGGTCCGATTTTGCATCGTACCTCTCGACCAATCGCCCAGAGAAGGCAAGCCGGCAAGCGTTGGCGTTCACTTCCGAATCCAGCCTCGATCCAATCACGAGGCTGTCCATTGGGCAGTATACCGGGGTGAGAAATTCGAGCCTTGCCCAATGCAATGGCGGCATAGTATCTCCATTTCGCTTTCCTGGTTCTGGCGTTGTTTCGTTCCATCCCGAGCTGGTATCTGTCGCTGGCAAGACGTCCAGGTAGTTGTCTTGATGCAGAAAATCCTGGTTCCAGTCAAACTTCAATCGAGGCAGGCCCGCCAAGTCGGCAGAGCCGCCCAACGACGACTTTCCATACGGCTGCGAGCTGGATCGTTCCAACGTCTTCTCCAACTGCTCCTCGACCTGCTTTGCAATCTCGCGGGCGCCCCAAAACGTCACCGTCGCCATCACCGTCGTGTGGCCCACGCTGACGTGAAACTTGGCGCCCGAGTGCAGCCCGCCCTTGAAAAAGCGCACCTTGCGCACCACCGCAATCGCCCCGCGGATCAACTTCACCGTTCCGGGAGACGCCACGATGCCCCGCTCCATCAACTTGGCGTCGAAGTTCGACACGCAGATCCCCGCCCGATCGCCCTGCTGGATGACGTTGGCCCTTCGTCGGAACATTTGCAATCCCTTGATCTTCTTTTGCGTGGCCAGCGTCGGGAATTCCACCATGTCGTTGGGCCGCGCCGATCCGGAGAGGCAGGTGCCCGTGAGGACCGTCCCTTGTCCCTTGATGGGAAAGCAGTGGTCGACCGCAAAGTGAAATCGGTCCGGAGAGGGCTTGGCGTCGCGATTGGGCGCCC
>JALLAP010001201.1:0-16782 GCA_036939355.1 Thalassiosira profunda | reverse complement strand
CCTCCTCGGATTTGTCGTACGTCTTCTTCTCGAAGCTCTCGAAGTCCTGCTTGTCATAGAGGGCGCCGCGGACGGGGAGGTCGGCGGAGGCGTTGGCCTCCGTGGCCGCCTCGTCTCCCACCACATCGGTCGAATCCAGGAACTCTTTTGCAAACTCGCGAATGCGGCGCAGTTCCGCCTTGGCGGCGGCCAGGTCGGTCACGTCGGCGGCATCGAGGGGCTTGTTCTCGGTGAGGCTGAGGAGGAAGTCGACGGGGGTGCTCTCGCGGGCGTCCGGGGGCGGCGCGTCCTGGGGTGTGATCGGGGGGATATTTTTTGGCGTTAGCGTTAGAGTCCCAGTTGACGCCGCCGCGGCCGTCGACTGTTTGCCCTGGCAGGCTCCCATCGTCGGGGTTGAGGGCGGCGAGGGCCCGGTAGGTCAGCGGTGGCAAGCCGCGGCCGGGAGCGGTCGGTGAAGGTGAACTGCCCCAAATAAAGCTAGTGGTTGCAGCTTGTGTTGAGTACTGACCTTACGAATCTGTAAGCACTAGATACTGATGTGTGCTCGTCGCTCGTCCCTTCTTCACACTGCTTCACATCCACACAACCGCCGCGGCCACCGCCTGCTGGGGAGCCCCTCACCATCTCTGCCACCCGCGCATTCATCATGCCTCTCTACGATCTCTGGGGCGCGTCCAATGTGGATATCGAAATTGCAAAGGATATCTTTCCAAGCGACGAGTGGCTCTCCGAAAAAAACGAGCTGTTCGACCACCCCGAGCACGGCTGGTTCGAATCCACGTACCAGAAGAAGCGCCTCCACTATCGAAAGAATGTGCCTAATTGCAAACTCAAAGCAATTGTGGTTTGGGCGCACGGTATCTGCGGGCAGTCTGGATTTGGGATGAAGATTGGAGATCGATACACCGACCAGGCATTGCGTATCCGGCAAATGGGGGAGGCCGGCATCGCCGTGTATTCGTTCGATATGCTGGGGCACGGCTTTTCAGAGGGCGGGCGGTTCTATATTCCGAACGGCCGGTGGGAGATCAATCGCGACGATCTCGTGAGGTTTTGCAAACTGGCCGCCAAAGATCACGACGTGCCTCTGTTCGTATCGGGAGATTCCTACGGGGGATGCCTGGCGTTGCACGCGGCGCACTATTTCCAGACGCATCCCGACGAATGTCCGGTCGTGGGCGCCTGCCTCAATTGTCCCTCCATCGAGGCAGATCTTCCCCCGTTGCCCGTGCAGCTGGTCCTGAGATATGCGCTCGCACCCTTCTTTCCGAAGACGACGCCGTTTTTTATGCCCCACCCGATTACCAGCGAGCGGATCTGGCAGGAGCCGGAGGCAAGGGCGTACTTCTCCAATCATGAAGAGATGCACGGGCTATCGCGGGGCGGGGAGCCGTTTTGTCTTGTCACGGCGGTGGGGTTGCTCGCTAGCTTGCAGGAGGCGCAGAAGGTGTGCCACGAGTTTGATCTTCCCTTCCACATCAGCCACGGGGATTGTGACTATGGGGTTCCGTTGAGCGGCAGCCAGCATCTGTATGACAATTGCAAAACGCCGGACGAAAAGAAATCACTGAATATTATCAAAGGGGGATATCACGCATTCTTTTCACGGCCCGACGCCAGCGACATTTTGGGCCACGAAATCCGATGGATGGAACAGATTATCCGAGAGCATGCGTCCAGCAAGTGAAATTTACTTTCACTAGCACTGGTCCCATTTTATTGCTGCTGTAGCAACTGAGAGATTAGCCTGAGCCATCCCGTTCGGTCTCAACTACACACACAGATTCCAATCCAACATCTTCGTTTGACGGGCTCTAGAATTTCGTTAAGGCTCCAGGTCGTGCCCTTTCCCGTCGTATCCAACGCACATTCCGTCGAGCATGTCGAAGTTCTCCTTCGTGTCCGGGAACGCCGCCAGCACACGCTCGTGGTACTCTTTCACGCCATCGGGGACCTTCGCCCAGAAATGTTTGCGGCACTTGATGAAGGTGAGGACCGGCGCCACGGCGAGATCAGCGATCGTGGGCTTGTCGCTGCAGTGGTAGAGATAATGTAAGATTGTGATTTGCAATTGGTAGCAAGGTTGATGAGAATGAGTTCCGCTCACCTGTAGATGAACGGCTTGTCCTTGAGGAAGACATCGAGCAATACGGGGAAGTGCTCGTCCAGGAGTTTCGCGAAGGATTTCTTGGCCCCCTCGTCGGAGCACTCCATGCCGAAGACCACGTACGCAATGTCGGGAATGCAGGTGTACATCCCCGTCTGCCGCCAATCCATCACCATATCAATCTTTCCACGCATCGCCGCGTCCTTCGGGTACAGGTCGTCCCCGCCCTCGCAGTTCACACAGAGGTAGCGCATGATGGCGCAGCTCTCCCAAATCGCGCCGTCGTCGCCGTCGAACTCGAGCGTCGGGGCGGTGTGGCAGGGATTGATGGCGAGGAACTCGGGCGTGCGCGTCTTCCCGTAGGCGTTGACGATCTCGACCTTGTCCTCGATTTTGAGGTGCTTGACGACGGCGATGCAGCCGTGAGAGTTGGCGGCTGGTAGAGGGGAGGAAGCATGAGATGCGTGCGTCGGGTCGGCAACAAGCGTTGCAATTGAGACACGGACAGGCCGCGACGGCCACTCCTGCAGTCGTTTGGCATCGCGGAGAGGCACTTCGCCGCTGACGCCCGACACATCAGCGGGCGAGGAACTTACACGGGGGCAGGATGTGGAGCTTCATGGTGAGCTTGGCGTTAGTAGTGAGCCCGGTTGTTAGGGTGTCGGGTGTATCTATGTGGGATGCTGGAGGAGGGAGGAGGGCTGGTGTAAAGATACGCGTAGAAAAGCTCGTGAGAAGTGAGGTCAACAACATTTTATCTGTTAGACATTGACGCGATCTTTTGCAAGGTCGTTTGTCTGTTATTATAAAGGAGCTAAGCTAGAGACGCGTGTCGTGCACCTCGACCTCGCTCCCCTGCTCTCTTCCTGAGCCGGCGCCCAAGCGAGATGCCGATCCTCCAAATAGCAAAACGAGCGCGGCCCGTCGTCGCCCGAACCGCTCGACGTGCCCTCCACAATGTCATCAGCCGCGGGAGGGCGCTCGACGTCGGCATCGTCGGGATGGGAACCGCGGGCCTCGCCTCGTCGATCTTTCTGGGCCGGCAGGGCCACCGCGTCAAGCTCTACGATGCCACAAGCGCCGAGCAGCTGTCGCAACCCGTCGGGGCAGGGATCGGCGTGCAGCCGATCGGGCTGACGGTTCTGCGTCGCGTATCCGAAAGGGCGCTCGGCGAGGTGTTGGCCTGCGGGGCGAGAATCGATCATCTCCGTTCGATCACCAAAGAAGGCAGAGATGTGTTGGATTTGAGCTACGCCGACTTTGACGCGCGCCTCTTTGGCCTGGGGCTGCATCGAGACGTGTTGTTTCGGGTATTGCAACGCGAGATGGAGGAATTGCCCAATGTCGAGATGATTTTGGGTTCATGGGTGCAATCGGTGCACGAAAAGCATATAACTCTCGAGGAATCGAAATCAGATGCAAAGGAAGGGCCTTTCGATCTGATTGTGGTGGCCGATGGGAGGAACTCAATTCGAAAGCAAATGGCAGATGTGGCATCGTACGAACACGTCTACCGATACGGTTGTCTGTGGTCGATACTGCAAGATCAGAGTGGAGAATTCACCGGTGACAGAAACGGCAATACTCTCTACCAACGCCTCGATTCTACCAAAGTTATGATGGGATTTCTGCCGACAGGTCGTACTTTGCAAAAGGACACGGACAAAAATCTCGTATCCTTCTTCTGGTCGCAAGACATGAGCCCAGCCGCTTTGGACGAGGTGCGGTCGCGTGGCGTCGAGGCGTTCAAAGAACAAGTAGCAGCGCTCGAACCAAGATCGCGAGAGTTGCTGCGTTCGATACGCAGCTTCGACGATCTTATTCCGGCAAGCTACAGCGACACCTTTATGCCGGAGTACTTTTCGAAGCGCCATTCTGCACTATTCATCGGCGACTCTGCACACGCCACGTCGCCTCAGCTGGGGCAGGGCTCCAACCTTGCGCTTGTTGATGCCTGGGTTCTTTCGGAGTGTTTAGCGAAGAGCAACAACGATTTGCATCTGCAATGGAGATGTACCAAAAGGAACGACAGTGGAGACTGCGCTTTTACCAGCTGAATTCGAGAATGCTGACCCCGGTGTTCCAGTCGAATTCGAGGGTAATTGGGGGTTTGAGGGACTTATTCATGGCCCCATTGTGTCGATTTTATCCCACCAAATGGCAAATGCTGACAGTGCTTTGCGGTGCTCAGAAAAATGGTATACCCTGGGCGATGTTCCGAAAGACGAATACCTCGGTTATGTAACAGAGAGGTTTTGAGTTCAGTGTGGAGTGCTCACATCATAACGCAATCTCCTCATCTCCACCGCTGTCCCTCTCACTCAAATCCGGAATGTCCCCCAGCTTGTACAACAACCGAACCGCCAAGCTCCCCCGCTCCATCGCAACAATCTCCCAATCCTCTTCTCTCCCCAGCCACCGCATCGGTCGGAGCAATTTGTGTTCCACGAATTGCCGCATGCGTTCCAACCCTGCCCCCTCCGGCTCGCTCCCCATGATGTGATTAGGCAATAAGACGAGGGAGCCAGTGTCGGCGTCGCCCTGGGAGGAGAGGTGGGCCACCTCACTCCAGCACGTGCGAAAGAGCTCTGTTTCCCAATCTGACTCCCCGCTGCCCACACTCTCCCCTCCATTCAATTCTGGGTTGTGATGTTCGTCCAGCACGTGAAACCTCGTCACGGCAATGGTCCTCCGTCCCTCCTCCAAAAAGTGCATGTCGTTGTCTCCCGTCACGATCGAATCGAGCGGTATGTCCAACAAGCTCTGCTGCCACTCGTCCAAGAACGTCGAGAGGATTTGCAAAGAACTGTCGGCCGTGGGCTTGCCTGGGAGGAGGCGCCACGGGTGCCGTCTCTCGAGGGTGGAGAGGCCCCACATCTCGTCGGGGGCGTCGACATCAGAAAGAAAGGGTGAGGCTAGTGGGGATGCACCGAGGGAGCTCGTGGGATTTGACATGACGTGGCTGAAGAGGGGGCGCCACTCGTCGTGCGTCGCAAAAAAGTCGGCCATCGACGATCGCGCCTCCTCGGGCGTCTCATCTGCCGCGCTGGCGCCGTCAAGATCGTAGGATTTGTCGTCGATGGAATACTTCGGCGCCTTCTTGCCCCCGCTGGGGTTGGGGGCGCCGAAGCCCTGCCCGCTGCTGCCGCCGCCCTTCTTTTTTGCAAAGAGCCGCGATGGCGAGGATCGACGGCGCGCAAGGTTGGATTGGATTTGAAAGGCGAGTGCGGGGCAGGCCGAAGCCGCCGCGGCGAGGGCGATCGCGGCCTTCATGGTTACTTGGGCGGTGAGGGTGCGAGTAGAGGAAGGTTTGATGGATGGGGGCTAGGTGTAATTTCCTTGGGGCTAGAGAGAGGGACGGAGGAGGAGAGCAGAGAAGTATTTAAGTACCTAGATACATATGTACGTAAGTACCCCTTCGGTGCACCTTCGCACACAAGCCCAAAACAGACGTTGGTGCCGTTTCAGTTGATCAGTGGCCTCGGGAAACACTGCCCATTCCAGGCACGCCAAAATTGCCGAGAGAGCGGCCGAAATTGATGGGTGCACAAAAGGCGATGGTGATACAGCAGCCAAAGCGATAGGGCAAGGATAGATAGAGTGGCTCGCCCGGCGGGGCGCTGTATTTACGACCGGTTGACGGGCACAGAGTGTGTATGGAAGCATGGTTGCACGGCGTCATTTGCAAATCTCGTCGGCCCACAAAACAGTGCCGGGTTGCACGCCAAACGATGAGGGCGCTCGCGATAGTCACAGTCGCCCTGTCCTCCTGGGCCGACGCCCAGCATCGACAGGGGCCGCAGCCGCACGATCTTCACCCGCGGCCGCCCAAGCGTCATCAGGGGTCTCAATCCGCGCTGCCCCCGCGCACGAAGCGCAAGCTCCGGCGCGACCGCGGCGGTGAAGACGAGGACGACCACGAGCGGAGCGCGCACCGTCCTCCGGTGCGCCACAAGCCAAGAACGTTTGGGGAGGTCCTTGACGAAGCGTGGGACGCGGGTGCCAACTCCTTGCATGATCGCGGTGACAGCTATGGCGGCGGTAGTTCAGGCAGCGCCAGCAACTCGGGCGGGGTCTGCAAGTCCATCGTCGCCATCGAGAAGCTCCGCATTCCCACTCCGGAAGAGCTGGCCATCGGACGCTTCGAAGTGCCCATCGGTCAAATCAGCAGCGACAGTCCTGGTGAAACAAACACCGACGATGCGGACGCCGAGTTCGTGTGCGAGCTCGAAAACGGACGGACGGTGCCCCTCCGTTCTACGGTGGAGCAGAAGCAGGAATTGAGAAGGGCAATGGAGGAGGGACGGTTTGTTAGTGCGGTGTCCACCGTTGAAGTGCAGGAGACGGAGGCACCGGCTGTTGAGATGACGCCGGCGCTGGACGAGACTGCGGCAATTGATCTAGCTATCGCGGACGGTGTCAACGGCAGCCGCCCGGCATCCGGGCCGTCGGTGGATCCACTGAGCGATCCACTCGACAGATTTGAGAGCGTGACCCTCCCGCCGGGATTGGTCCAACTGTCGACTGACCCCCCATCGACGGTTGCAGCATCGCCAGCGCTCCCTCGCCAACTATTCCGGCACCAAGCCCACGCTCGTGATACGGGTCACCGACTCTTTGGGCCGATCCGTCCCCGACAACGCACAAGTGGTCTCCGACAAAATCTTCGGCACCCACGGCGATACCGAGAACATGAAGTCCCAGTTCACCTCCTGCTCCATGGGCAATTTCAACGTGGTCTCCAACCAATACGGAACACGCACGCGGTGGATCGTCGACAAATTGTCGGCGGACGGGGTGCTGGAGGTCAATATTCCTGTCTCCCTTAACAATCCGCAGCAGCTCATCCGCAATCACGTCGTCCGCGCAGCCGAAGCCAAGCTGGGCACGGCAGGATTGGGGCCCGCGGGGAGATTGCCGGGACCGTTTTCGCACGTGCTTGTGGTCACGGAGAAGTGCTACCAGGGGTGCGGCTGGGCCGCCTATGCCCATGTCAATTCGTGGATGAGCGTGTACCAGGGCGTGTACTACAAGCACCCGGCGGTGCAGATGCACGAGGTGGGGCACAACCTGAACCGTAAGTGCATTGGTTTCTTCCACAGCATCTGTTGTGATTACGCATCTCACCACTTCTCTCGCACCAACCATCACAGTGGCGCACAGCGGAGGGATGGACGGCAAAACATATACAGACCACTCGTGTCTGATGGGCAATCCGCTCTTTCACGACGATCACGGCGACATGTGCTTCAACCGTGAGTGTTACCTCGTCTCGTTGAGGTGCATCTCTGCCTTTGCAAAAGCGCAGGCGCTTACGTCACGTGCCATTCTCTCTCTCTGCACAGCCGCGAAGAATTATCAGATAGTGACAGGGAACGGAAACGCGGGCGGCAATTGGTACGGCCGCGAGAGGGTGGAAGTGTGGAATCCCAACGTGCAGGGGAACGTGTGGACGGGAACGCTGGTGGGGGTGGCCGAGTACAGCAAACTATCGTCGAGTTGGAAGCACGCGCGCTCGCGGGTGGTGCTCAAGGTGGAGAGTGGCACCGCCAACGATTTGTATTTGGGTTTCAATCGCGCAATCGGCATCAATAGCGATAACAAGGAGGCCTCAGACCTGGTGACGGTTGTCCAAACGGGTGGAAACGGTGTGAACTACAGCACGAGCCATCTCAAGGCCAAGTTGGGTCGCAATGGTGTGTACACCCATCTGAAGTTTCGGCAGGGGGAGGATTTGGTGGTGACCGTTGAAGAGGTGAACACGAGCGAAAGTCCCGGGTATGCGACGGTGCGGGTGCAGCTTGGAGAAACGCCGGCGCCCACGAGAGAGCCCACGAATCGGCCGACGAATCGGCCAACGAATCGGCCATCGGGGAAGCCGACACAGGTGAGAGTTTAGGATACTCTGCAGTCTTCGCTTGTTTTAGTTGCTCATAATACGCTCACATCAATGGAAACATGGCAGCACCCGACGCGATTGCCAACGGCTCGCCCGACGCCTCAACCTTCGGATGCTCCCACTACCAATTCAACCAATGAGGGCGGCTCTACAGCGGGCGGCAGGGCGGGCGGCGGCACTGCGGAAATCACAGAGTTTTTCACAACCGTGCCGGACGCCCAAGCCAGGGTGGCCAATGGCACCATGTTCACGATCGAAGCGCCGACTGAGGACGTCACGATTACGTCACTCTCGACCTACACTCAAATCAACGCTGTGGCGCCCATCCAACTGTACTACCGCGAAGGAGGATACCAGGGGCACACGACGAACGAGGAGGGTTGGACCCTCCTCTACGACAGTGCGGTGCACCAGAAGGGCCCATCCGAGCTGACGCAGTTGGGTTCGTTCCTCGATAACCAATCAGTGCACGTTCCAGCGGGCAGTCAGGTTTCATTCTACGTTTACACGCCGCTGAAGCTGCGGTATCAATACAGATCCGAGTGGAGCGAAGGACAGCAGATCATAGACGACGGCAACGTTCAATTGCTCGCGGGAATTGCGCTCGCATACGGTAAATGGGAGGAGGGCTGCCTCGTTAGCCCACAGGCAGATGGGCAGTGCGTGTTCAGTCCGAGGGTCTTCAGCGGTTCTCTGGAGTACACGCTGGGCGATTCGAGCGCCCCCGGAGGAGTCGCTACCACAACAACTGCGACAGCGATCTCGACCTCAACCTCGACGGGAGTCACCACAACTATCTCGACGGAAGTTGCCACCACGACCTCGACGGTGAACCCGGCGCCGCCCTCCTCCAGCGTGGAGTTCATCACGCCAAATTGGAACGGCGCCCGGTCCACGGCCAAGGGGCTCGTGTTCTCGATCGAGGCGACGCAGGACATCGCCATCCGGGGACTGCAATACATTGCCAAAAGAGCGGCATTGGGTGGCGTCAACATCTACTATCGCCCCGGGAAGTACGAGGGCTTGGAGATATCGTCCGACGGCTGGACACGAATTTACAGTGGAAACGTGGCAGGGCAAGCTGGCGAAGTCGTCGATCTGGGTGACTTTGCGGAGGAGGTGCAAGTTGCTGCGGGCGATACCATTTCAATTTACGTCTTCACGAGGAAAGGTCAGATGTTCGTACCCGGCAGCGCGGAAGGCGAGGCGTACGGCAGCGACAGTTCCATCGTCGTGCACGAGGGTCTAGTGACTAAGGGCTTGTTCCGGAGACAGGTGGGCACTGGCAGGTGGGCTGGTATCATCCGGTATTCCACTGATTGAGAGTAGCGGTGAATGTAATGGCTCTCTATAAAAGATGAGAAGCAACTGGGGCATCCATCCTCCTCGACACACAACTCAGCTCGCCATCTATCGACCCGATTGCTCGCTTTCATGTGGGTTCAGATGCGTTGAATGGGCATAGAGAAGTCACATACATCGTCCATTTAACGAGCTCACAGTAGTTGTGTCTGGATCAATTGGCTATGAATAGCGGCCATTCTTGCATCCTATTTCGGCGAATGGCCACCACTTGCCTCGCAAGCTCGTCTCCAGCAAACTTGCTCCTCGTCTGCAAACTTGCTCCTCGTCTCACAATCTCGAAGCAGCCGACGATCGAACAACCAAGCGTAGTATTCCACAGAGCACCGCCAACATGAAGATCGGATCGAGCGTCCTCGTCCTTGCTGGCCTCCTCTCGAGCGTCAACGCGCAGACCAACATCAGGGGACTCAAGGCCAAGTCGGCGAAAGGGCTTGCCGTCCCCAAAGCGAGTAAGAACGCGGCTGCCAAAGCGGGCAAGATTGCGAAGGGAAAAGCCGCTGCGAAATCGCTCAAGGCCTTCAAATCGAAAGCCGACGGTAAGACGAAGGCGGCCAAGAGCAGCGCGCCTGGGACGACCGTAGCTCCATCGAACAAGCCATCGACCAGGGAACCTACCACGAGCCTTCCCACGTTCTCGCCCACCGTGTCTCCCGTGGCTCAAGTCGCCCCTACCCCGGCCCCAACGTTCGGCATCACCACCCTCAAGCCCGTCACGCCATTCCCTACCGTTACTGTCGATACCCTCAAGCCCACCGTTGGCAGCGAAGGCCCTTCTGCTCCTCCCATCACGCCTTTTCCTACAACCGGCAGGGACACTCTCAAGCCCACCGTTGGCGTCACGCCATTCCCAACCGTCACCGGCGACACCCTCGAGCCGACCGATGGCAGCGGCGGCCCTTCTCCGGCCCCAACCTCCTATCCTCCCATCACGCCGTTTCCTACTATTACTAGCGATACCCTCAAACCCACCTTTGGCGACGCAACGCCGTTTCCAACTTCGCCCCCATACCACCAGCCTACGAACCATCCCACTTCGTGGAACGGCTCCAAATCGTCCAAGGATGAGCGCAGGATGACCACCGATCGCATCCTCTTTGGCAAAAGCAGCAAGTCAAAGGGCGCCAAGCAGTCTGTCAACAAAGGAGCCAGCGAGACCCCCGTAGACGAAGTCGCCGCGATTATCGAGACCGTCCAGACGCTGACGCAGGCCATCCTGACCGACACCAACACTGCCGCCGCGATGCGCCCGGGCAAGACCGACAAGGAGGAGACCAACGAGGACTACGACGTCGATCTGATCGAGTTTGTGCCCAAGCCGTTCGGGCAGGCCAAGGCGGCCAAGCGGGCGAAGCAGATGAAGAAGGCATCGTCCAAGGGAAGCCAGTAGAATCGGAGTGTGTTGTGTTGTGAAGATGATTGTGGGGTCGACGGAGAGTGGATGTGTGTGAAGCAGATTGTTTTGGCTGATGCAGAGTAAATTGAGTTGCCGGTTGTCGTGTAGATACCCTAAGACGGAAGAAGAGAGCCCCCATCATTTTCTCTCATCCATCATGATTTGGTACATCCGATTCGCTCTGGTGATTCGGTGCCTCGAAAACAACAATGGAACCGCCCAATCACGCACCATCGCTTGTGGCAGATCCCAACAATTCAATATCGGCATCATCAAGAAAGTTGCACGTGAGGTCCAGTTTCTCCAGTGGAGGGTTGGACGCCAAGAAATTTGAGAGAACCGCTACTCCCTGCGACTCGGACCTTGGCAGATCGGGCACAAAAAAGGGTCGAAGCCTTGTGGCCGGCGGCGGTGAGGAACCAATGCCATTTTCGTCAAGCGATAGTTGCTTCAGATTTCGGCCTGACTCAAGCACTGTTTTCATCATGGTGGGATCATTGCCATGCCCCCATAAGCTACCGTACAAGCGAAACTGCTCAAGAGGACAGTCGGTTGGCCAATCGTCCCACTGCAAAGTTGTTGCAGTTCCTCCGCCTCCATTTCTTGGTGTAAAGACAACACCCGCACGGTCGGGTGCGATCGCAGATATCAGCCAGCATTCGCATTGCCTCCACTGTAAGGTTGCATCGTTCGAATATAATGCATCTCATAGCACTAGCCTTGAGGGCGGGAGCCATCACCTTGAGAACATTGGGGTGCATATCAACGCCAGCAAATCTGAGTATTTGGATCAAGTGACCCTGCCGATGCGAGAACTTTTGGTATTGCTGCAAAGCGGAGGCGAGCTCGCGCCAATGGGGCAACAAATGTCATCGTGATTGATCACGCCAGTGTAACACTGACCCGCTGCCATGTGAAAATGACTGTGGGCACCGGAGACGAGATCCAGCATTCCCGAGAACTCTCCGTGTGAGAAGCCTCGCCTCAGTTGGTGTGTGAGCGCTATCAAATTGCTGAGGAATTCCTCCACCCTGTCCACATCAAACTCATCGCCGTAGCCTCGCTCAGGTGTCCAGTAGGAGCGGGGGACCCCCTCGGCCGCGTAGGACCACTCCTGATATTCCCTCTTCAGCGCCAACTCTTTCGCGTCATCGTCCATCGCTTCCCACCCCTCCTCGGCCATCATTGTGTGGTGTGCCGCATCGGGGGTGGCGGTCGTCCGAATGCCCGCGATGCCCAAGACACGCGATGCCCCCAAATCTAAGTATGGGCTGCTCGGGGGGTGCAGCGCTCGGAGGGGGCGGGCGGGGGAGACGGGAAGGAAAGTGTGGAAGGGCAGCGGGCAGCGGGCACGCGCAGGGGAGAGAGGCTGGATTTGGGGGGGAGATGTAGAGGGCAAAACTACTTTTTCATAAGTCAACGTGAGAGCGCACATTTTTTGCCGTGTGCGTTCGCGTGAATTCGGATTAAAGGGCGCTGGCGCTCTACTTTTTGTCGGGCGCCCGCGGAAACAATGACAATGGAGGAGAGAGCAGGCACGGCAAAACAAAACACCACGACAACCCCGCCCGCCGACGCTGCACGGCCGGCCCTCCCTGCCCCAGCCCAAGCCTCCACCCCCGCAGATTGCCGACGTCTCTCCCTGCCGAGGCAGCCGCCAAAGGAGAACGATCTCGCTGCGGACCGTCGGCCCGAGAAGTGACGCCCACCAATCACCAAACGGCGCACGGGCAACTGCACCACGGACTCGCGATGGCAGCATCGAACCCCGCCGGCGCGGCTGCGACGACGCCAAAGCCATGGAAGTCAGTTGAGGTGTTGCGGTTCAAGTTCGACAAATTCGACGGCCTGCCGTCGGAGCTCAACAAGAGCACGCGTTCTAAGACCGTAACTTGCTCCAATGGCCACACTTGGGCGTTGAGCATCCGCCCGGGCGGCGAAACGCCGCGCCCTGGACGAAGCCTCGGAGGAAAAAATGATTAGTTTGTACCTCATCAATATGGGGCCGGGAGAAGTGGATGTCATCCCAACATTTCTCATCAGAAATGCGAGCAGTGTGTTCATGGAGTTTGGCTGTCCACAGCATCATTTCGTGGCGGGAGATGCCTATGGGAAGGTGAATTTCGTCAAGCGAGCTGCCATTGAAGGCAACCAGAATGTCCTCGTGGACGGGGCACTTCTCGTCGATGTGGAGTTGCGGGTCAACCTTGGACCAAATTGCTTCGTTCCTCCAAATTCACATGTGAAACACATGCTGGCACTTCTTGAGAATAGGGAGAGGGCAGATATTGCATTCAAGGTTGATGGCGCAAAAGTGTATGCTCACAAAATGATCCTGGAAGTAACGGCTCCCACTCTATTCAGCTTGTGCAGTGGATGCAACAAGAGATCGCCCGTTCCTATTGAGGGAGTGATTCGACCCGTCTTTGAAATCCTTCTGCGGTACATTTATGCGGGGAGTGAGCCGGGGGAAGACGAAGTTGCGACGTGGGGCAGCCTCATCATTGATGCTGCCAATCGATATGCCGTGGTGGGGCTGAAAATGGCAGTGGAGTCGACTGTAATCCGATCCGCGCTGATTGAAACTTCCAACGTCGTTGCTTGGCTAATGTTCTCCGATGCCATGTCGTGCCCCCTCATCAAAGAGTTTGCCATTGCAATGGTTGCGGCTCGGCCGAAGGATTTCCTTTCAGATGGCAGGCTGAAGGCCTCGCCAGCTCTGATGCACGAATTGCTCGTGGCCATCTCCAATGACGATGACCGTTTTGGTGGTACTGCGCAGCCCAAGTCGGTCAGCGAGATGCGGAAAGAGCTTCATGAGAAGGGGTTGGACGTCGACGGAACTAAGGAGATGCTGATTGCTCGCCTCGAAGGTTCCAACAAGAGGCAGAGGACTGGGTGAATACTTCTCGGGTTGGCTTGGGCTTGCAACGTTGAAATCCTGGAAGTGATTGGATCACTTTCTCATAATCTCAGCTGCTTGCCGGCTTACGTATCAATGTCTCATTTAGTAAATGCATACTACTCCATTATTCACTGCACTCCCTTTACTCGGGCTCTCACAAAATCCAAAGCGTCAACGAATCAATCCCCACTACCCCCGTTGCCCCCCTTCTTCCGCTCCGCGTGCGGCGTCCACGTCAGGCACTTCCCGTCGCACAGCCGAATCTTCTTCTGCTGGGCCATGTACTTCTTCAGAAAGTCGCGCATCACGAACACCACGTGCTGCCCCTTCCAGAACCGGATCATGTTCAGGCTCTGCAGCGTGCTGATGATGTCCTCCGTTTTGATCCCCGTCATCGCCGAGATGTCCTTGATCTGCACGTTCTCCTCCCCGTTCTGCCCGTCGAACAGCGTCAGCAGGACGTGCGTCCAGTAGCTCCGGTACGAGATCTTGCCCAGGTCGCTGAGGGGCTTCTCCGGGCTTCCCGGCCGTCCCTCCCGCTTGCTCAACTCGTACGACAGGCTGATGATGAACTTGCCGTAGCCGCACTTTTGGTACTGCGGGAAGGTGAGGATGCACGCCAAATTGTAATCCTCCGCTGACACCTTCTCCTTCGAGAAATATCCGACGATGTGCGCCCCCTCGTCGTCCACCTCCGTGATCACGTAGAAGTGGAACGGATCGACGTCGTAGTACAGCGTCTTGTGATCCAGGAACAGCTTCGCCAGCAGGCACAAATTCTGGCAGTACACCCGGTGGTCCTTCCCGTCCAGCTCGTACACGCTCAGATTCCCCTCGCGGTAGATCTCGTCTCCCGGCGGACTGCGGTGGGGGCACTCCGCGCAGTGCTTCAGGAAGAACCTTGGCCGGCGCATGTACTTCAGGCAGTACTCGCAAATGTACAGCGTGTCGGCCTGGTGGTACGGCGGCGGGAACGGCGAGTAGTACCACGCCTCGACCATGTACTTCCCCATGACGATCTGGGCGACGTTCTTCACCTTGGTGATTTCGTGGTGCTCCGCCTCGAGCTCGGCGAGGTCGGGATTGCCGGAGTTGCCGTGCCAGTTCCCCCCGCGGAGGAGGTTTTCGGACGCGCCCTCCCCCGCGTCGCCCGCCTTGTCGGAATCCTTGCTGGGGCGGCGGGAATTGCCCCGGCTGTCCCTCCGTTTGAACCTCCCGTCGTTGCGGCGGCGGGAGGGGCGGGTCCCGTCGTCCCCGCCCGGGGCGCCCGGACCGCCGGCGTCCTCCCCGTCTTTCGGGGGAGGCACCCGCTGCAGGGTCGACAAGTCGAAGCGATCGAGGGCCACCCACTCGTCGAGGCGGCGGTCGTGGTCCTCGTAGTGGACGTAATAGAGGAGGTCCCACGCCGACAGCTGCGGCGACGTATCTTTGTCGTCCTCCTTTGCTGGCGGAGGTTGCAATTGCTCCGGGGGAGATTTCAGCTGCCTCTTCGCGGCCGCAGCGGGCGCCTCCCCCACTTTTTCGCCGGCTTCCGCACCAGCAGCCGGATCGTCCAGCCGGCTCCGCTTGGCGGCCGGCTCCCCCGCATTTTCCCCTGCCTCCCCACCACCTCCCTCCTTTTTACTATCCACCTTCTCCACAGGGGGCGGCGTCGTCTTAACCAACACGCCCTTCAAGCTCGGATCCCGCTTGCTCTCGACGACCTTCGCCTTGAGGCGCGTCGTGCCGTCCCGCCACAGGACCTGGGCGGCGTCCCCGATTTGGAGGGGGGCGACGTAGGGCTTGACGGCCGCGTCGGAGGGGGCGGCGCTCATCGCAGGTGGGTCGGGTTGTGCACAAGACGTGGGGGAGGGGGAGCCGAAATCCTCGGATTTGTTGGTTGGTGTTGCCAAGAAGCGCTAACTAAATCGACAACTTGCCTACTACGCATAACTTTCTCAAAATAACTGCTAGAGTTCTACCTGAATTGGAGGAAAAATATCATATGCATACCGCTAATATCTTCACTCAGCTCCTGTCCTGTGCTTCCAAGCTTTTTATCCTGCCGCCCGCCCAACCCCGCGCGTGGGGTCCGCCGCCGCCGCCTGCAATAGCACCACGACGCACTGCCGGAACATATCCCTGCAAGTTTGAGATTCCCGGGTCATCATGGCTCGCGTTAAAAGAATCCAAAAGCGCGCCGCACCTACGACGTCTAAGCCCCTCTTATTGCGGTTCAAATTCGATGACTTCGAGAACCTTCCATCAGGATCAAGTGTCGCAACAAAGTCTGAGGAAGTGCACGATAAAGATGGCTACGTGTGGCGGTTGTCACTTTTTCCGGGTGGACGGGACACATCGGACTCAGACGTCGACGACGACGACGACATCTACGAACCAGTTGAAGCACTCGGCTCCACGGTGGACGACGGGGTCGGTCTTTTTCTGACAGCAATCAAAGGGGCATGTGACGCTGAATTTGCGTTCCATGTACGCGATGCATCTGGCCGAGTACATCATACTTGCTCAAGCAGCAGTATTCACCGCTTTTATGAAAACAATGGGGTTGCCAACGGATTCACTCTTTCATTGAAGAGATCAGAAGTTCTTGATGCATCCAACAACGTTCTCCTCAACGGATCCCTTATTGTGGACGTTGAGCTCCAAAAGGTGAAAACAAAAGAACAATATCAACCACCTCCACCCAACTCACTTGTCACGAAGTTTCTCGGCCTGCTTGAAAGCGGAGATGAAGCTGACGTGACATTCAATGTCGGCGGCACATTGATATCTGCACACAAACTGATTCTTAAGTTGAATGCGCCCGTGCTTCACAGCTTTTGTGATGAACACGAAGATGGCTTGCCCATACCCATCAACGATGCAACCCCGGAGGTCTTTCGTCTTCTCCTTAGCTTCATCTACGGAGGGGATGCATCAGCGATCATCGATTGGCTAAATAAGGGTTGGGTTGAGGACGATGAGTGTGGCAAGGAGTTCATTGAGATTGCAAATCGCTACGGGGTGGTGTCTCTGAAGCTGCTCGTCGAAAAGCTCGTGGTGGAAAAGCATCTCGTTTGCGTGGAAAATGTTGTTGATTGGCTCTTGTTCGCGGATGCCAAAACGTGTCCATT
>JALLAP010001197.1:0-10299 GCA_036939355.1 Thalassiosira profunda | reverse complement strand
CCTCGGATGTCACAGAATTGTTAGACAGCATGACGAATGCGGCGAAACACATGAGAGGTGTCAAATCTCTTGCCAAAGTGGTGCAGGACATGAAGAGTGATACAACCTCTGACTTTTCGGATATGCAATCACATCACACACTTTTATCGTGGGACGACTTGGACGCCGAGGCCAGGCAGCTCAACCACCGGCGCCTCCTCAGCGAGGAGATCTCGACGTCTGAATACGATGAATTGATACGCAACAGAAAGCAGAAGCGAAGGAAAGACGAAAATCTCTGGACGTGGGACGATTGGCTGGCGGAGATCCAATCCAAACTGAAGTCCAGCCAGTCGGAGGGCAAGCCGGCGTTGCATGTTGTGATAGAATCGGCAATACCTCCGTGCGAAGTCGAATTGTGCAGGGATGTGATGTCAGAATTCGAGGGCACGCATGCCGCTGATTGCATCAGATGCCTGTCGGAGGATTCGGACCCGTCCGAAGCTGATTTCTACGATCCTGCTGCAGATGGCTTCGGCTCGTACATTGATTATTCCTACCGACGGCTGCTAGTGGAAGAGAGGGGTGAAAGACGCAAGTTTTTGCACTGTGTAGACTGCCGAGATTTGGGATGCGAGCACGCCTGCGTAGAAGAATCTCTTCACAAGGAGTGGATGGACCNGTGTAGACTGCCGAGATTTGGGATGCGAGCACGCCTGCGTAGAAGAATCTCTTCACAAGGAGTGGATGGACCTGCTGGAGCCAGAAGAGAGGGAGAGACTTATTGGTTCTGGCACAGAGGCTACCCATGCACGTCACAAAGATGGCAGGTGCCTCCCCGACTGGGGCAATTCACTGGAGGAGAAGGAACTGGACAATCTGCGAAGTAGGGGCGTGCTCAATCAGTCGGCTGCAGACGAGGAAGCCAGCGACACTGATGCTGTTGACACCTCAGAACTCATCACCTTCCCATCGTTTGAGTCATTCCTAGGGCAGTGCACGGACATCTTGTACTACGCGCCAGAACTCAAGGTTGCGTACGCTCCATTCATTGGAAAATGTATGGGGTCGTTTGATAAGTGGAATGCATTCTTCGATGAGCTTTTCTTTGGAGGAACAGTAGACTGTGCTCTATCGATGCTGGACTTGGCAACTGCGAACTCGCCTTACCTGCACATTCGCAGTCCTATTATGAAGTACTGGATTGCCGAAACAGGAGAGTATGAATGGCATGAGAGAGACTTTGGGAGGGAGCACAATCTCACTTTGCCAATGCTACCTGTGAAGACATTTCTCAAAGCGAAGGGGAGCAACCCATCCAGGACTTGGACCTCGAACATGTTTGCTTTGTTGAAGGAAGGCGAATGCAAAGATCTTCGAGACATGGCTGCGGACATTCGCAAGTGGGTCCTTGATGACATCGTCGAACACTGCGCCAATCCTAAGCTCTCTGACGATGAAATAGGAGGGGGTGAATGGTTTCTCGCGTACCTTCGCCAATGTCATCGTGAAATGTGAGTTCTTTGTGAAATGCGCAGTAGGGTTTTGCAACGTCACACTCATTCATTGATCCTTAGATACGAGGATATTGATCGCAGCGATCCAACTGAGCTACTTCGCAAACAGTACGCTGCTGGAGAAACAAAGAAACACCGAATCGGTGACATCAACATCCCGAACTGTGGAGCTGCCTTTTATATGATCCGTGAGGAGTTTGCACGGATTGAGACAGAGCCAAACAAACCGACAATAAGCAGAAAGGCAGAAGTTATGGCCAAGATATTGATCGACATCTACATGTCCAAACTGATTGATGCGGCAACCGTTGTCAAAATTGGCAACATTCTAGCAGAGGAGACGACTGAGAATGTCACAATCGTTTGCTACTTGGGCTCGGTGCACACCCGCGCCGTGGGCGAGTTCTTCACACAACCAAAGTATGGCTTCAAACGGAAGACGTTCTGTGGCAAACAAGACTGGGAAGAGGACGAGGGACGGATCCTTCATCTTCCTGCGGAACTATGGAGCTTATGAGTATGTGCTTGCATCCATGCAGGCATAAAATTCCGGCTTGGCAAACACCCTCCGCATGATCTGGAACACATTGTCCCCTGAGCCCTTGCGATAGAATTCGGGCGCAATCTTTCGGAGCTCGCCCAATCGGTGGAGCGGTATCGTAGGGAAATCGTGGTGTTCGCAGTGAAAATTCGTCCCCAGCGTCAATATCGAATACCATTTGCCGGCATACGTTGAACTTGATGGTATGCATTTCCCCGTCTCCGCATCGACACTGGATCCATGATTGGTAACGAACATGGCGCAGGCCGGATGCGGTGGAATCGACCACAGCGTCTCCGACAAGTACAGGAAGAGCATCGACTTCCACCCCGCCAGTTTCCACAGCAGGCCGCGCACCAACACGGCGCAGCGGCAGTATTTGGCGCACTCGTCGTGGAAGGATTGCGGTTTGTTCGGGAAGAAATAGTTTCGTCCCGTAATGGCCACCACCACATCGTTCACCATGAGCATGAACCGCTCGTACATAAATGACGTCGTGAACGCAAGAGCATTTCGGACGGCCTTCCCCTCCCGCCACGCATTGAACCCCGCCTTGCTGATGGACATTGTCACGTCCCTGCCCCCGACGGTGAACGTCGGCCCCACTCCCCCCTTCAGCTTCATTCGGTGCGCCACGAACAAGACGTCCCCGTCCTCGAAATCCTTCTGGTCGGATTCGAAGAGCTGCTTTAATGATGCCGCCTGTGCGTCCCCGAGCGCTTTGTGATGTGTCAGATGCCCGTACTTGAGGTACAAATAATACCCAAACGCCGATGGCATGGACCCCCAGAACAGCAGCGCGTCTTGCAGATTTTTTCGCTTCATCCCCCAGAATTTCTGGCTGCCCTTGTCCAACAGCGACCCGTGAAGCACGTCGTGCAAGATCTGCAACGTCCACAGCGAGAAGATGGAGCCCGGAAACAGCGCCAGCAGGGCCACCTGCCCAGTTGATAATTGTCCGCTCCACAGCGAGAGGCCAAATAGACACGCGTTCGACAGGAAGAGGAGCGCCAGGCCGAGGGCGTGGCTGCTCGACCGTCGCTCCAGCGGGCCGATTTGGTCGCCGTACTTTTCGAGCATTCGCCGCCGCCGGTCCTTGTGCCATTGGGCGGCGGGGGAGAATGTAGATTTGGTTATATTTGCAACTTCCGAGTTTTGCACTGGCGAAAGAGGTTGGGCATCGGCGAGGCCCGACGATCTCAGAGGTGGCAGCCGACCTCGGGCGCCGATCGACAATGCATAGCCGCGGACTGTTGGCAGGGCCGCCGCGGCGAGCAGGGCGCGCTTGATATAGGGACGTCTCATAGCCCCGGGGGTGTCAGCGACGGCCATGGTAGCAGCCCGTCGAAGCCGCGGCGGCATGGCTGGGAGGCTGTTGCTGTTGGGTGTGCGTGGCGCTGAAGAATGAGGGTGAAGGGGGGAGGGAGGGAAGGATACGAGTAGTTTACTTGTGAAAGCTTGTGAACCGAGCACCGGAGCACCTGGGCGGGGGTGCGGCGAGTTGAGGGCCAAAGCTGCACCTAGGGTGGTCGATCGGTTGGAGGATGTCACAGAGGGTAGCCCTTTTGAGCCTCGCTGGCGCTGCATTTATGGCCTTGGGGTGCGTCAACCTCGTCTTCTTGATTGATAGGGGGGGGGAGATTGAAACTCCTCAATTGAGTTCCCCAACTAATCGCCTCGGCAACGGCTGCCATCACGTCTACCTGGATGCTGGCGCGAACATTGGTGTTCACACCCGATTCCTCTTCGAGCCGCACCACTACCCCAAGGCCCGCAATGCCCATAGAGCCTTCAACCATGCATTCGGCCCTCCCGGACAGCGTGATCCACGCGACATCTGTTCCTTCGGCTTTGAGCCCAATCCGAAGCACCGGGAGCGCCACAGACAGCTTCAACAGTCGTACAATTCCCTGGGGTGGAGGTACTTTCCAATCGCAGCAGGTGTTTCGGATGCAAACGGCAATATGACCTTTTATGAGGATAATGATCCTTCGGGGTGGGGATATTCAGTGGTGGAGCGCACGCCCAATGCACCAAAGGAGGTAGTGCCCGTCCTTCATTTTGCCAAGTGGATTGAGCATCACATCTTGAACAGGGAGTTGCCTCCCAGGGGGGATGCTGCGCGTCCTCCTTCCGTAGTGCTCAAGCTCGATATCGAAGGGATGGAAATGATTGTCTTGCCCAGTTTGCTATTCTCGGGAGTGATGTGCAGGGCGATCGATGTCGTCTTTGGAGAATATCACGACTCGAGTCACACCCCGACAAGGGCCGCAATGGATGAGGACGGACGAGGAGAACTCCCACCATTCCAGAAGTGGCAAGATGTCCAGCAACGTTGGTTGGCACTTTGGATGGGGATGAAGACAGTCAATCCAAGCGATTGCAAGGCGCTTTTCTTGGATATGTTTGATGAGGAGGACTACCTTTATGATGGCGTTGAGCTTCCCGGCAATCGCTCTAGATAGAGTTAGATATTACTTGAAATGATATCTACCTACTTAGGTAGCCAGAAGATAATGTTGATAGAGACAACCCTTTACTAGCGGCTATTGTTACTGCTGCTTCTCTTATCTACATCGCTATTCATTACATTAGATCCCCATTCATTTCATTAGCATCAGGAAACGCGGACCTCGAATGTCTGGATCTCCAGAGGGTTCAATGTGATCATGTTGGAGTCTTCGCCAAGCGTTGCATCTCCACTGGTCGTATCCACACGGGTCGCATCACCACTCCATTGTAATCTTCGTTTCTCCCAGTCTGCCCTGTCTTGATTGGCAGACAGCGTTTTCTCGGTGACAGATACTACATCGTGATCCGAGAACAAGTCTTGAATGTTGACGTACGCCGGACCGGAATGGGTATCACTCTCGCCCTTGCCGTATTGATGCGCTAGCCTCACGAGGTACGTGC
Source organism: Thalassiosira profunda (assembly GCA_036939355.1). Classification (NCBI taxonomy): domain Eukaryota; phylum Bacillariophyta; class Thalassiosirophyceae; order Thalassiosirales; family Thalassiosiraceae; genus Thalassiosira; species Thalassiosira profunda. Next base: position 5,349 of record JALLAP010001197.1, on the reverse strand, counting down.
CCTCCTCGCCCGTTGGAGCATATGTCAACACCATCACATTTTCCGGCAGCGAGGTCTTGGACAAAGACAAGCTAGCTCGATGGAAGGACACCTTGGCGTCGCTCGGTGCCGAGGCTACGTAGACGTGCGGCTGGGAAAAGACGTGATCCATCTGGGAGCGGGTTTGGCTAGCACCGTTGGCCCCGATCATCAAGCGATGTGTCCCTTTGATGGTGACGCCTTTGCCCAACCTCGTGGCATCCCCGTGAGGTGGACATGGCGTTATGCCCACGTCCGTTTCGTTCAACGGCTCTCCCACACCTCGTGCGTCATCGTGCAAGATTCGTCGTTGGATCAAGAGCTCCAACGAGCCATCCGAAAGCGACGATCCGCCCTGAGAGCGATCGACTGCCACGCTGAGCGAGCTGCTCTCATCCTCGAGGTAAATTGCAGCGTTGACTGGATAGTAGTTCCCGGCGATCGGCTCCAGATCCGCGTCGAGGCCCAGAGCCTCGTATCCAAACACTTTGGAGTCCCCGCGCTTGCGCTTCACGAACTCCCTCCCGTTGGAATCCGTGTAAAACGCGCCGTCACTCTTGATATCAGTTGTGTATTTCGAGACGACCTCCTTGCCCACACCATCGCCGATGGGTACCGCACCAACGACGTATTCGACCTCAACGTAATCCTTTCCATCGATCAGCCGCGTTATTTGCTTGATCCACGGTGGACTTCCAAACTCGGCGTGCACCTCTTTGACCAGGTCGGATTCGTGGACGACAACCGACGCGAGAGTGTTTGCCTCAAGAGCGTGGAAGGTTTGGTCGGGGGCCGGCCTCATAATGTAGGCTCCGGCATTCTGCCACGATTGTGCTGTCCCCAACAGCCACGGCATTTCCATGCCCTCGGCATCCTCGTATCCTGGTATGCACATCCCGTTTCCTTTGGCGTTGTTGTCTCCAACCTCAAATCGGGTTAGGGAGGGTGGGCTCTCTTCGTGAAAGAATGCTTTGTAGAAGCCATATTCCTGCTGGACTGGGACGCTCGCGCCATCATTCTTCTGCTCAGAGATTGCTTTGATCACGCCAGTTGACCGATCGAATGCCACCGATAGCACCCCATTGGACAGCAGTATGTCATCCTCTGCCTTTGGTTTTGTCCGGAGATGCCTCGATGGCAGAACTTCTGTAGACAAAGTGCTGAGATGCGGTTCCGCCACGCTTCCAGCGGCCGAGTCATTTCTCGTCACTCGAAACACTGATGCCCCAAGAGGTGGCATGTCCGCCTTGAAATGCAAGGTAAACTTAGCTGCATTGGTGCTTCCGGCGTGGTTGGGATTAGGGACCAGAGTTGAGTCTGCAGGCGACCACTCCATTTTTGGCCCGCTGAGCCGCTCGACATTGTAATGGGAAGATGTCTCTACCGGCAGCGGGACAGCTTCCGTCCGTGCAGTTGCAAGAGCGTTGTGCACAATGACATAGATTGATCTGTCACCATCTTTGGAGGCATCCTGACTGACACCGCAGACGGTCTCGTTGAGAAGGTGGCAATGCGACAGGTTCTGCAGCACCTCCGATGAAGGGTCGAGCAAGAGCTCTCGCAGTCCCTTCGTTACAAATGAGGCTGCATCGTCCATCCCCTTTGCAATCCTCTTTGCATAATCGTACGCGACGTGCTGTTTTGCAGTGCCGGTGATGGCGTCGTGGTGCTGAGCTATGCCCAGAGCATCGTCGAGGCTGTGGTACAATGGACTTATGTTCCAGGCGCCATCGCTCGCCAGTGCTTTCGTCCAAGGGAACCGAGGTTGCTCATTCGCTTCCTTTTCTGTCTCCTCTGAGTCGGCGCTAGTAGTGGCCGCCTTCCCCGGAGAATGGAGCTTCACCATCGACTCGATCTGCCTCGTCGCATGCAGAAACGACGAGCCGACTCTCTCGAGTCGCTTGAAGCCCTGCCGACTCGAGAAATACCCCGCCCAGTAGCAGTGATCGCAGTCGGCGTACGGAAAGAAATCGCCCCGTTTGGGACTGGCAGTCCACGACGCCGGGTCGAACTTCTTTGTTGTGTCAGCATCCCTCTTCTCGCCTCCCTTTTTATTTGCATGGACGGCATCGACATACTTGCATTTCGTGTATCGCTCCGGAGTAGAGTAGAACACCTTCACCTTCTCGAAGCGTTCTCCAAATACATCCTTTGCTTTGATCGTTCCATCCCCGAGAAGGTGATTGGTCGCCTCGACAAGCAGGTCCAGGTTCTTAAAGTTCTTGGCCGCGTGCGAGTAAAAGAAGTCCATGCCCAGCGTAAGCATGATGTTGCGCCCCTTCGTTCGATTCGCTTGTACCCCCAGGTGATTGGTAAAGTTCCTGATCCTCTCAATCAAAACCTCGTCCGACTGGCCCACCAGTGGCTCATCTGCGCACAGGGCATCGAAGCAAAATCCCTCGGGACCGCCGTAGTTGCCCTCGTAGCTCCCCGAGAGGCCCCAGAAGACGGAGTTGTCGTCTGTGGAGGAGGACCACAGCCCCTCGCACTCGGCGTGTTCTTGCCGGTGTTGCAGGTCGACGTAGTGGATTCTCCCAAAGTACAAAGCGTCGAAGCCGAAGCCGGAAGTGAGGAGGCTCCCCTGCGTGGCCGAATGCCCGAACGGGTCGATCTGCCATCCCACCGTTGGGATCACCCCCAATTCCTTCCGCAAAAACGCGTGTCCCAACGTCGTCTGGTCGATCATCCCCATGAAGTGGGCCGCGGCCTCGTCGTGCATGCACCATCCCCCGTTGGCGAAGCTCCACTTCTTCTTGGCAATCAGTTCCTTGAGGGATTGCTTGGACGATTCGGAGAGGGAGGCGTACCACATCGAGAAGAACTTGGTCTCGACGTACGTGAAGGTGCGGTTCGGATTCGCTTGGGGATCGGAGAGGGCGGCGAGAACGGAGTCCAGAATGAGGGATACGTGGGCCTGCTGTATGCTGTGTGTTGCAAGGACAAGCGAGTATATTATGAGAACGAGATGAGGTTGAGATTCATTAGCAGACATCAACACATGCAGCAGCAGCAGCACCTTATCTCACAAAAGTTCCATCACAAATTGCAAAACTCACGTGTTGTTCAGCCCGTGGTAATACTGGTCCACCGTCTTGAGCCACCCCACGTCGTCGTGCGTGTGCGGGACGATGTGGACGTTGAGCGTGGTGGGGTGGTCTGCGGCGAGGGGGCAGTGAGGGTCCTCAGCAGCAGCCACGTTGGTGTCAGCCCCCTCCGCCTCCGCTCGGAATGAGGACGAAGCCGATGGGAGGCCGGCCGCGGCGGCGGCGGCGAGGATCCACCCCGCCCTTAACAGTCCTCCAACGTTCATGTTGCGGCGGCACTCTGGGGGGCGCGGGGTGGGAGGGCGCCGCCGGTTGTGCTGTCGCTTCCTCTATGATTGCTTCCCGCCTCTCTTGCTCTCTTTGTGTCCAAGTTTGACCTGAGAAGGTTGTGCCTTATTTACCGAGGCGTCCCGCGATTGCTATGAACATTATTAGAGAAGTTGTGATGACAGTAGCGAAAGTCCTAGTAAGTGTTGCATCTAGAATCCAGGTGCCCAACCAAAGAAAAGGCTTCATCAAGCCCGACCAATCTCCTTGGCAGCTCGCTGGAATTCTTTGCACGCCACTTTGTGTTCAGGCCAGTGAGCCACCTGACACTGTACAGAGTAGTTGGTTGGTGATGAGAGTTGCCCAATTGTGAGAACGCCGGGTTGCGACCGCCAATCAACCAATGCAATGTGCTCACCTCTCGGCCGCAATACTGCTTTCGTCTGCATCCAAACTTTGGTGAGAGAGTTGGAGTTGCAAAATTTATCAAATCTGTGTGAATTCTCTCTTACCGGCAACCCGCGCAAAGCATTACCGTGCACCGCTCTTTCCGCTGCGAACAGAAATCGCACACCGCGGTCGTAGGATTGCTCGCTTTCAACTCAGCATACATTGTGTCTAAGCAGGAGCAAGATGCGCGCTTTCTGAAGAACTTGATCATCGTCCGTTTGCAACCGCTAGTTGCATCGTGAAGCCGCATGAATTGCTTATCTTCTAATGGCGCCATGTCATTTTCGAGCATTGAGATCGAGATCAGGCAGATCGCGCACAGAAGACGAGACTCTCCGTCCTCATTTAACAGCTCTTCAATCCCTTTCAAGAGGAAGACGCCTTTTACGGTCTGCTTAAGGGCGCTGTCTTCCCAGAGTTCTCTGGGGCTCTCATCGCAAATGGAATCGATGATGCCTTTCACTGAGGCATCGGATGGTGGCGCACCTTGCGGCGACCCGCAAAATGCGTTGCGCCACGCGTCAATGAAAACATTCACGCATCTGTGAGCAATTTCCCTCTGTCGCTGGTCCGCAGGCTGAACAAAGCCGTGCAAACAGCCCCGCCGCGTCGCAGTTACCAGTTCAAGGGCGTTGTTGCCACTGAGATTCTCGGCTTTCGCCTTCCTCCTCGAGCGTCCCTGATTGCGTTTTCTTGACATCGCCTGGCGCTCTCGTTGAAGCAGCACGTTGTGGCGCGCCTTTCTACCCAAGCACCTCTATCTATCCAACGGCCCTCGGGTCAAAGTCGCTCAGGTCGAAAATTTGAATTCAAATTTCAAAGCACCACAAAATTTTGTCGCCAGCTTAGCCGTGCATAGCAAGTCACTAGCACCATGTCCAGGAAGAGAAACCAGGGCCGGGACAGAAAGGCAAGAGGGCTCGGTTGTTTGAACGGCTGCTTGCACGGCCTCAAACCCTCTACCGACCATCGAGCCAAAGAAATTGCCAACAACTTTTTCCACGACTTTGGAAAAGCGTTTCACGACGCCTTGGATCGGCAGTTGGATTCCACTGACGCCGCACGCAGTTTGATGAACACCATACAACAAAAATGTCCAGGGAAAGTTTGGGAATGCGACACTCTGCGGCTGCAGGTGCGAAATCTCCTTTTGCTCGGTGGGACTAATGCCATCTTGAAGAGCGACACGCAGCCCCTTTGGTTGATCATCACCGTAATGTCAGCGGCGATGCTTGAGAGCCCGACGGGGGCCATGACGGACGAGCAGTTCATGCGTCTTCAAGACGCCGCTGGAGGTTGCGAACGGGCTACTGTGAAGTTCTTCAGAGAACGCATATCGTGCGCGTGTTTAGATGCAAAGTACGCCGAACTGAAAGCATCCAAGCCCAAGCAAGGGTATTGCGACGGTTGTTTAGTGCCAATGGAGCGTAGCAAATTGATGATCTGTGGGGGTAGTATTGTAGTCGCGCTGTGAGTGATGGCCTTCTATCATACCTCGATCTTTCCTACATCACGCCCACTCACATTTGCATTCCGTGCAAATTCTACAACAGTGCCAGATGGCCGATTG
>JALLAP010001196.1:0-14441 GCA_036939355.1 Thalassiosira profunda | reverse complement strand
CCAGAGGGGCGGGATATGCTCGCAACCAGGCCGCTAAGTTGCGAGGACAGTACAAACGAGATAGAACAGCAAACGACGAGTCCAAGCTGGAAGGCGAAGAATGCGGGCACTTTCTCATGCTCCTCGACAGCGACGACGTCGTGCATCGCACGCGGATCGCCGAGCAAATCTGCGCCATGCTGGCCCTTCCCGCAACCGACCGGCGGAAGACCCTGGTGGGATGTCAGTTCGAGCGCATCCCCGCGGATGCCACCGAGCATTATGCCAAATGGGCCAATTCGTTGAGCGATGAGAGGTTGTATCTGGAGCAATTTCGGGAGTGCACTCTGTTGCAGCCCACGTGGTGCATGTCGAGGGAATGGTTTGAGCATCTGGGAGGATACCTAGAGGCGCCTTCCTCTGAAACAGAAGAGATGAATCCATCAAAGAAAGTCAGAATTGAACCAGAACGCAACGAGAATGCAACAGAGCCAAGCAAATGTGATGAGAGCAAAGATGCAAAGAAGGAGGATGCAGATGCAAAGCAATTATACCGATTGGTTCACCCATCGGAGATCAGTGCAACGACAGCAACGGACACTGCAACAAAGGGCAAATCAAAGAGAAAGCTCAATCAACCAGGTCAAAGTGAGAAGCAGATTGACACGCTCCGATTGGCGGAGGATACCCGCTTTTTCTACGCCCATTTGCGCGCCGGAGGGAGGCTGTACCTCCATCGCAGCCACACCCCTTTGGTATCCTATCGGCATCGCTCGGGAATGTCTCAGAGCTCAAGCACGCCCCGCAAACTCCTGCTGAGACTGCGCGCAAAGGCGTGGGAGGACATTGTTTACCATGGCAATTCCAGCGCCGGCAATTGTGCATGCTGGTCAAAGGGGTTTGCCGTGTGGGGCGCTGGACGGGACGGAAAAGATTTCGTCAAAGCATTGAGTCCGAAGGTGGCCAAGAAGGTGGTTTGCTTTGTGGACGTGGACAAGAAGAAGATTGAGCAGGTAAAGTGCTACGACAATCCAGTGTTGGGCCTGAGGATACCCATATTGCACTTCTCGGAGCTGGCGAGGGGCGCTGCGAAAGAGACGTTTGGGCGCATCGAGAAGAAATGCGAAGATAACACCTTTGACGTTGCATCAAAGAAGGCGCAGATAGATCAACCAGACGAGAAGAGCGGCACACCACCAAAGCCAAAGGTAAACAGCAATCCAAAGAAGAAAAGAGTGGACGCGATCGATCCAGAGGTACTGCGGCAATTGCCAGTGGTGGTGTGCGTGGCGATGTACCGAACAAATGGAGCGCTGGAGAGCAACGTGGTATCCATAGGACGGGCAGAGGGCGTGGATTTGTGGCACATCGTTTGATTCAAGTCAATGTGCAACTTCCTTTTTTTCTCATATCACCACATTCCTGATTTCTCACCCGAGCGTTCCCAGCCGCCAATTGTTGCATTCGTCAACAAGCGCCCGTTTAGCTCCCGCCGCCGACGTAGGCATCGTCGATCGGTCCACTGTCCGCCGCCGCCAACCTCTCGCCGTCGCTCTGCCCGAACATGTCCACGTACACGTCCAACAGGGCACCGTACGCGTTGATCTTGTACTTCGAATCGTACACGTATTGCGAGTTGATGGGGGCGCCCGGACGGTGGGCGTGGGAATCGTCCGTCGCCCAGGAGAGCCAGAGGGAGGCCGCCTTTTCGCGGGCCGATTGGATTGTGCCAATGTTACCGGCGCTGGAGGATAGACACGATGTGAGCATATCACCAATGGATGACAGAGGAATGGCAGTGCCAAGCGACTGCACACGTACCTCAAAGGCATTGTAACATCAATGCACATCGGACCCCGCGTCACCTTCTCCGCCTCCGGAAGCGACTCGTCCCCCAATCCCGGATTGTCCGTTGCCCCCTCGAGCTTGCTCCGTATTTCCCCGAAGAACGCCACTACTTCTTCGGTCCCAAACTTGGTATCAAAGTCCTTCCGCGCCCCCGAGTACTCAAAAGATTTCCGTCCAAGCGCGTCCGGACTACGCTCGGCATCTGTCAAATCATAGGCGCCGTACGCCCGCGGCCGAAAGTCGAGGAAGAATTTGACCTCGCCGTCTTTGACGGCGCACCGCGAGATGAGGTGGGGCACGTCCGTCAGCGGGCCGTTGTAGATGGTCAAACTCGAGAGGAGGCCATCGACGCACAAGTCCGAGAGCCACGCCACATTCGCGGGGCCGGGGGCATCGCTGGCATCGAGCTTGACCGCCCCGCCGCCGATGGAAAAGTCACCGGAGATGCTGGCGTCGGGCTTGACGGCCAAGTCGGGGATGGCCGCGGCGATGTCCGCGACCATTTTGGTTTGCGAGGCCTCGAGGGTGGCAATCGCCGATGCAGCGTCCACGTCTCCGGATCCAACCGAGGCGGCCGCATTCGATGCCGCGCTCTCCGTCACAGGACTCGAGGCTGCAGCAACAGGGACCGCGGCGGGAGCAGCGCCGCCCGTCTCGGCGGCGCGCGACTTCAGATATTCCTCGAAGGAAGGCGCCGCCGAGATGCTCTTGCGCGGATCTTCGTCGGCGTACGCATCCGGGTCTCGAGTGTCGGCCATGCCGCCAGCACCGACGTGCTGACGAAGCCGCGTCACGGGGCTGGCGACGCCCGCGCCGAGCTTGGAGAAGGCATCGGCGTCCGCGAGGAGGAGGAGGAGGGCCGCGAGGGCCGCAGGGATCGCGGAGGATGTCGCCATTGCTAATAGTGAGCACAAGATGTGGCGTGGCGGGGAGGGAACAGCCGCCGCAGAACGCAAGGAGGGCTGCCGCCAGCACAGGGCCGCGGGGGGTGCGGAGGAATGCATTTTTTGCAAACACAAGTTGTGGTATTGTATTGTGGTTGTGAGCATTTTCAACGGTGGAACTCAGTATGGTACGTCAGCCCAAAAGGCGCCTCCGCTCCTCAGCTTCTCCCCACAAGCCATTCGCCTCCCATGCTCCTCACCCTCGCCACCGACGCCGTCCACTCCCTCCGGAGGCGCCCCCGCCCGCGGATGGAGCGGCACCACTACACGACCTCGACTCTGTTCGAGCAGAGCCTCGATGTTTATCGCCCCTCGTCCGAGGCCGTCGCCGCGAGGAAGCGGGCGCTCAAAACCTCCGACGGCGCTGCAACTAACAGTACAGGGGAAGGGGAGCCCCCGGTGGTGGCGTTGGTGGTGGGATCGGCGTGGTTGGGCCACCGTCTGTTCGTCTATGGGGGGACTAGCTGGTGGAATTCGAGCGGACCGAGAGCGGTGGCCGAGCTGGGATATGTCTGCGTCTGCGTGAGTTTCAGTTGGTGCACTTGGCAACTCTAAATCGAACCTCGTGCATTTCTTACCCTTCCAACAACTCCTCGATATTTGCAGATTCGGCATCGCGGGGGCTTTATGCAGACCTTCACATTCCTGACGTTGCTTTTCATCGTCGTCATGGCGGCGCTGTTGACCGCACTGATGCATGCAACCTTGGGCGAAACCCTCTGGTATGCACTGGGAGAAATAATGGCCGGCACGCACGTGACGGGGGAGAATCTCCACCTGGGCCAGGCTACTGCTTTTGCAATGCTGTTGGTCGCGGGGATATTCTTGATGGAAATTGGAGGGGTCGGCGCCGCGAGCTTTGAGGAGATGCAGACGGATGTGATGGACGCGCTGGCGTGGCTACATGCCAACGAGGCGAAGCTTGGACTGCAACGCACTGCGGAGTCATCGAGAAGGCTGTTCGTCTTTGGCGGATACTCGTCTGGAGGACATGTGNGGACTGCAACGCACTGCGGAGTCATCGAGAAGGCTGTTCGTCTTTGGCGGATACTCGTCTGGAGGACATGTGGCCGCGATGGTGACGCAACAACCTCAGCTGTGGAAGGAGCGGAACCTGCCACCGCCGCACGAGCACTGCGATTCGATGCTGTACATTTCGCCAGTGCTGTCGACCAAATCAAGTCACGAAGAGCTGTCGAGGAAGATTTCTTCGCTGTCGTCGTCAACCCCAGCCACATCGCCGTCTTCGTCGTCGCTGCCGTCGCTATCACCCTCGGAGGCATCCAGCCACCTATCCCGGCAATCATCAATGGTCGACGCAGAACCAACATCAACAACCGCAAAATCCAGTCCCCCCACCTGGCTCACCAACCAAGTGGTGAAATCTGTCTTTGGTCCGTCAGCCCCTTCTGTCCCATCGCCGATCCACACTTGCGACCGCAGCCCAGCGGTACCGCACCTTTTTGTGGGCTGTGAGAATGAGATGTTTGGTCTCAATCTCTTGGATACTTTCTTCTGCTCGCCTCAATACTCCGAGATGCTAAAAGGACTGGGCATCGAGAGTCGTTATTCTGCCGTGAGAAGCGATCACTGGAACATCTTGAACAGCAACGAGCTGAGCGAGGCGCTGCGGAGGGAGCTGGGCTGGATCGAGAAGGAGTGCCAGAAGAAGGTTGTCAAGCAAATATATGGCATCTCGAACAAAAACAACCTGGCTACCAAGTTCCGCAATAGGCTTCGGTCGGTTCGCAACCTGGGGAGTGCCAGAAGAAGTTTGTCGAGCAATGATCACCCTGACATTCGCCCTTGACTTCTAAACGCTAGCGAAGACTACGCAACATAACACTGAATGCAACTCTCAACTAACGCAACTGACCCGGCGAGTCTGGGGCCAGGCGCCGACCGGGTAGGAGTACTTCGAAAGCTAACGACCCGTCGCTGCAAGCAACAGAGAAAGCTCCAAGCAAGGTCCAAGCTAGATACAATAGCTAGCCATCGTAGGATACGTACTTACTACGACGTATCCGCCTCCTCTCCCTCCCCCCTTCCTTTGCTCCCCCGCACAACCTCGCTCAGCGCTCACATCAACATCGACCAATATCAATGGAGCTCAATGACGTGGCCTCCTCCTCGTCCTCCTCCGAGGACGACAGCGATCGCGAGGTCGACGAGGCCCTCGTTCGCGACGTCCGATCGGCTCTTCATTTGCATGTGGGCAAGATTTGCCGGCAGCTGGACACCACCTCTTCTGGTGATGGCGGCGACGGACTCGGCGGAGACATGGGCGGCCCCGCCTTTGCAACGAGCAAGGAGGCCGTCGCCGCCCTCACCGATCTGGCGTACCACTACTCGACAACTCTGATGGCGAACGACCTCGTGGCCTTCTCCAAGCACGCCCGGCGGCAGACGGTAAAAACGGAAGATGTGTTGCTGATGGCGCGGAAGGACCGGAAGGGGATGCTCGCCGAGCTCAAGAGGGCGATGGAGGAGGATCCGGACCGGTACTGCGAGGCGACCAAGGCACCGAGAAAGGCGGGGGCGCGGTCGCGGTCGAGGAGCGCCGACGGATCCGCGAGGAAAAACAATGGCAGCGGAGTGTCGGCGAGCAAACGAAGTGGCAGCTGGGGCAAGGGCAACAACAAATCCCGACGATCCACCTCCAAATCGAAAGCAAAGGCGAAGAAGGGAAAGAAGGGCATCCCTCCACCGTCGTCGTCTTCGTCGGAGGCATCGGACAGCGACGACGATCCGCTCAAACTGCGCCGCAAGGCGCTGAACGAGGAGCGCCGAAAGGCCAAGCAGAAAAAGTCCTTCCTCGGTGGAACAAACGACAGCGGGAGCGACCTGGAGAGTTTTATTGCCAAGGAGGACACCGAGGAGGGTACTGAGGAGGATGGAGGAAGCAGCAGCGACGACGTCGAGTTCGACATTCGCGCGGCCGATTCCAAGGTGCGGGCGTCGCAGGGAGGGAGGGGCAGCGGCAGGGGAGGAGGCGACCTGTCGGATTCCGAGGAGAGTTTGGATGGCGCAGGCGGGGAGGGCAAACTGTCAAAGGGCGGAGTGGGGGGTCGAGATGATGATGACAGCATGGCCATCGATTTGACCGAAGACGATTGACACGATCTTGCACTGGGCGGGATGCAACATTTGTTGCAAAAGACACCGAGCTGAGAGCACGAGGACAGAAGGAAATATCTATTCAACACTCACAAATTGCACTATCTAACAAGTTGATCAACAGCCTGTGATACTTTGGTGATTCCGGACAAAAGGCTGTCTTCTCTCGGCAATGCATGCATTTGATCCACTTCGGGACCACCCCATTGTTTTCGCGAGCAATTCGCACCTGCTCCCTCACTATGCAACCATGGCAGAACCAGTGGTCGCATATTTTAGACGAGCTCAGCACAGGAAGGTTGGTCCTCACCAATGGACTTTCTTCGCTGCCCCTTGCCACCGAGAATTCTTCAGTGCACACGCCACATTTTTTATGTCCATCGTCAAGCGTCGCCCATGCCCCGTTTCTACCGTTCAGGCCAGTTTTGCATTCATGTACTGATTGCAACAAGCCTATCAACATAGAGTGGTACTTCGGCTTTTCCGGACAAAATGCTGTTCGTTCCTTGCAATACATGCACTTGATCCACTTTGGGATATTTCCATTTGTTTGTTCTGCAATTCTCATCTGCTCCTTCAGAATGCAACCGTGACAGAAGTAATGATCGCATTTGGCCTGGGAAGAGCTAAGCACTGGTAGACAAGACCTTTCATTCTCGTCGCTACTTCTCACATTCGTAGAAAAATTTGTTGCGCAAATGCCGCACGTAGTATGCTCCTCCTGGAGCTCCACCTGCAGCCGGTGTTTCCGGCCACTATCGCTATGTTGCCTGCATTGGCTGACAATGTCGATAGTGGTATTAGCAGACACAGCCGCCGCCGTCATCAACTTCCGGGCTTTTCGTCCTGGGCCGATGGCCGAGCACCATGCACCTGGATCGGCCGCAAGTATCTTCCTTTTCAAGGTCCTGTAAACATATGCATTTGCTGATGACCACCCAATCTCACCGTCCCGGCGTGGAGCCCTGTGATATAATTCACCATTTGCTGCGGAGTCATGAGGCCTGTTGTCAGCGTCTTCGACTGCAGCACCACCTGCACGAGCGCGTCCGTCTCGTCGTCCGTGAGGATACTAGCTCCCGCAGACCTCTTGGCAGATTGTGCGACGAGGGCGGCAAACTGCTCTCGGTCGTCGCCGCTTCCTCCGAACATATTGGGGTCGCGTTCGGGCCTATGCGCCATCAACCAATCCATATTCGCACGGAGCTTTGCCCTGGTGTGGGATGGGAGGACCCTCGACGTGCGGAATGCCTTGGTCTGCTCCTCCGGAGACATCCAATTGAAGAGACGGATTGCATGCAGAGCCTCCGTCCAGCTCCGATATCCCCCGATAAAGTGGATGGGCGGCTTCTTGAACGGGGCGCCGTTGGGCGTGAGCGACGCATGCTGCTTCATCGACTGGCTGCTGTTCAAGTCGACCAGCCTTGCCATGGTGTGGACGTCGCGAGCCGGGATCGCCTGCAGGTCCGCGGCCGAAAGGGCAGGTGGTAGGAGGTCCTCATCTGACCTAACTCTTGGTCTCCCCTTGCGGCGTTTGGCGGGTACTGGGGCAGATTTGGCCCGCCCGCGTCCGCCGGTGCGGCGCGCCATGATGGTGGTTCGTACAATAGGGGGGCTGAGCCGCGTCTCTCAGGAAATTCAGTGACATAAAGCCGAAACACCTGTCACCTGTGCTCACACATCTCGTCGCTTCCAATCCCTCCCGCACGCGACGTCCTCCCGGAAGCTCGCCATGGCCCCCACTCCTTCCCTGATGTGGCCCTCTTCGCTCCCGTCGCCTCGCCTTCCCGCTGGGCGGCGGCGGTAGAGCTCCGTGAAGAGGAGTGAGGGAGCGAGAGAATGAAGTGACCGGCACTCGATTAGTCTGATCGTGACTTGCAGAACGCCCCCGGGCCTTCAGAACTGCCCTTGCGACACAAGGTTGCAAAAAATGACCATCCGGACAGTCGAGAGGTCCAGCCCTCTATCTCCACAACATTGAAACAACCTCGGCCCCTACACAAGCAACACGGTAGCGCTAGCCCACGCATTTGCAGCAACCGGCCATGCCGCCATCGTCTCCACCATTGACGCCTCCGCCGCCGGCAACCATGCGGCGGCGGCCGGGACGACGACGGCGCCTCGCCGCCGCCGCGGCCCTCGTCCTGTGCAACGCCCTCGACGCCCCCTCGGCCCACGCGGCGCCCTCGCCGGCCGGGCTTCGAGGCGCCCAGCCGCGGCACGAGCCGCTGAACGGGCAGGATGGGTTCGATGACAGACCATTGCTCCCGGCCTCCGGCGCCATCGAAGCCACGGCCGACGGTGCACCCCTACATCAAAGCCGGGCCCTCGAGCGGGACGGCGCCGGCAAGACCCGCGCCGCCTCCTCCGTGACATCCCTCACCGAGCGCGCCATTGATCGATTCGAAGTGGCCCTCCTCGACACGCACTTTCCGTATCAGCTCAAGGCCAATAGTCCTAACCAGCTGTCGACTTTGGTCGGGAAACACCTGGCGTTGTACCTCTCGGCCGCCCTCGGCGGAGATCTGGAGAATCTCGGACTGGACTGCCGCAAGTCCGAGCAGGGCAGAAGGTGGGAACTCGAATGCACTGGCGCCGCAGCGTTCCAAGGCGAATCTCCCTCCGAGGGTACGCTGAACGCGGAGGTCCGCAGCGCGTTCCAAGGAGATCATTACCGCGTCTTTTTGGAGAAGATCTACGCGGGGTACGAGGTCCAACATGAGGTGTCCGCCCTGGTGCAAACGCGGGGAAAAAAGGTTCCCAAGAAGGCGCGGGGCAAGAAGGGAAAGAAGGGCAAGAAGAAGAAGGGACGAAATGAGAACAAGAAGAAGAAGAAGAAGAAGGATAAGGCCGGAGGGATGAAGCAGAAGATGTCCGGCGGCAACAGCAGCAGTGGCGGAAGCAAGAAGAACATACACAACGTGGGAAACGGGAAGAACGTCCTGGGCTTCGCGTCGGGCAAGAATCACGTCCGGCCGAGCTACAACCATCTTGATTCGAAGGGCAACATCGTGGTGCGGGGCGGCGGCCGGTGATGTCGTTTGGAGAGGAGATACAGACACCTTGGATTTTCGGCGGTAGAATAGGCAGATCTCTTTAATTGGAAATGGCTAGGAAAGAGATGGACGATTTGCATCTCTTTGCCTTGTGCTTCTGACTTTTGTGTCAGACCCGTGTGCGTGGCCCATCCTCGTAGCTTCCAGTAACTATCTACCGCAGTAGAACCGACGGTTTGCAGACAGTGCAGTATGTGTAGATATGTATGTTTCTGATGGGACCAGCCGCTTGCCTTGGCGAAGGGCTCGTCTCCTTTCAGTTTGCAGCTTGCAGCTTGCCTTCTCTTCGTTCCGTCCTCGTGAGACCTCAAGAGTGCTGGTGGGCTGGAGGGCAGTGAAAGTACGATAGTTGATTCGTGGTGAGAAGGCGAACGAGAGCAAAAGTCCTCATTTCCCCGAGGATGACCCTTTGCAACCTCCCACCTCCCACAAATCTCGACGCGGCACGCACCAACACCATGATGGACATGGAGACCCAGCGGCACGACCACCCAGCGACCCGGCGGCGGAGGCCCGGCGCCGGCATATTTGCAAACGAGCGGCTGCTCTTCGGCTTGGCCTGCACCTTCGCCGGCTTCCTCCTCGGCCACCTCGGACGGGATTCCCCGAGCCAGGTCGAGCTGTACCGGCGGCAGCTCGCCGCGCCGCGCCTCACTGCCGCCGCGCGGAAGCAATTGGAGGCCGAAGCAGGTTCACCGCCCGTGCGGGAGGTGCGGGTGGGGAGCATGTGCCGCTGTCCCTCCGGGGCCCTCCCCGTCCCCGGTCCGATGGCGGACGAGGGGCACGACACACAAGTCGTCCAGCACCCGTCCAAGGCGACCGGCAGTGCGGCCAAGCACTTCGTGATGCACCCCGGCGGGTGCCAGTGCCTCGAGAACCACCCGAACGCCGAGTGGACCAACGACGATACCCTCAGCACGCTGCAGCAGCGGTGTCCAGCCCACGTCATTGAGGGCAACGGGCTCACTCCGCGGTACGGCTGGGAGGCCCTGCCGGACTTCGGGGTCGAGGAGCGGCTGCCCCTCTTCATCGGGGCGTTGAGCTACGAGTCTCCGCTGTCCCTCAACTCCTCGCTGCACAACTGGCGAGACCACCACCTGTTCGAGCGGAGCGGTGCACAAGATGTGTTCGTCCAGCTCAACCATCGGAGCGAATTGGATAGTCAAGTGTTGGACGAGTACAACGACCTCTTGGTGAACGAGGACGGGCGGCCGCCGGTCGCGGTCATGGGCACGCCGGAGGAAAACCTGCATCCCGGCCTGGCCATCTCCCGAATGTGCCGCGCGGCCGAGGCCCATCCCCACTCCCACCCCAACGGCGAGAACCTGCTAATGTTCCTCGAGAAGGACTGGCACTTCCGGTCCCAGGTGCGCAATCCCGAGCAAATCTTCGCCAGCGTCAACTCCCTCGCGCAGCGCGGCGTGAACTACATTCGCCTCCAGGGCACCGTGTCCGCCCGCAAAAACATCGATCGCAAGACGTGGCAGTGCCCCGCCCGCGGCGTCCCGTGGACGTGCTCCACCGCCCACCACCACCGGTGGACCAATTTGCCCATGGTCCTGTCGTGCAAGTGGTTCCTGCGGTATCTCGAGCCGTTCGCGCTGCTGGACGATCCGATCATGTACGGCTGCCGTCCGGGGTTCATGCAGGCGGGCTATTCGGATTGGGAGGAGGCGCTGATGGACGGGCGGGTTGCGTGGACCGACAGCCAGTGGACGGTGGCGCACGTGGCGGACCCGTTCGACAAGCTGTTCAAGCATCACGAGGTGGATCAATAGGTCTGCAGAAGCACCATAGGAACAGTGGTGTACATGACAGGGTGCCGTAAGACACCTAGCAGATGCATACATATTTATACATTGGTAGGCAATGTGAAAGCACCGACTGCTAGGGATCAAAACTCGATACCCGTGCTCAAGATAAAGGAGAAGCCGCCAACCTTTGAGTGTTGCCTGCTCGCCGATCTTGACTCGTTAATTGTGCGCATTTTCAGGCGGCCCTCTCTTCGTCCTTTGCTACCTCGAATCTCTTCGAATTCGCTCGCCAATCCGTGCCTTCCACTTTCTCTCCTAGCCTCTTCGCGCCATCTCGGAGTATCCAAACATCAAAAACCAGCTCAGTAAGCTCCCCATGAACGCCACCAGCACTACCTCCGGATATATGATGTTCTCCGCATCGAAGGCCAACACCAAAATGATCAGATTCGTAATGAAAGTGAGGCAAAATATGACCCACCCCGATATCAGCAGCCCGTCCAAACAGCAGTGCTTGGCCCCGTTCTTCATCTTGTGCCGCAATCCCGCGTAGAACGAGCACAGCGTGGCTATCGTGAAGCACAATGTGGACACGGCGCCCATGCCCAACGCGACGGTGCGGGCGGTGGTGTACTCTTCGTTCTCGAATTGGTCTTGCCCCGCCTCCTTCGATTCGATGCGGGCGTCGTCGGCGTGGTACGTCTTGACGATGCACACCGACCCGAAGATGAGGGCGAGGAAGCATATGATTATGGAGACCACCGAGAATTTGGAAAATTTGCGAGGACCCTTCGACTTTGGATCCTCTTTGGGCGCTGCCGCTGCGGCTGCGGGCATCGCTGCGGGAGCAGTTTTTGGTGCCTCTGCTTTCGGTTCTTTCTTTCCATCTTTCACCGGCGTCGGGTCCTTTGGCTCCTTCTGGAGCACCACGACCGCCGGCTGCTGTTGATGATGGCATCCATACGACGGCGGCGGCGGAGGATATGGGTAAGGGGCGTACGCTGGCTGTGGCGCCGGCATGGGCATGGGATACGGCACGTAGGCCGGCTGTTGTGGTTGTGTTGGTGGCGCCGCGGCTCCGTGTGATATATGATGAACGTAGACGTTGGAGGAACCGTCTGGATTTGGGGCGCCCGTTGTGGTGGTGGATTGTGCTGGTATTGGGGGTAGCATGCCCGAATTGGGCGGCGACATTGCCTGCCACATGGCCGATACTCAGGTGGTTGAATGAACAAAGAGATGCGGCGCTTCAGCCGGCAACGGTTGGCCGTATTTTGGTTCAGAGGATCTGGAATCTGGAGGCCACCGATACCAGCTGCGATAATTGCAATATCTGCTCTTCGTGGCCGTGGGGTGGGGGTCGAACGGGGCGAGAGGTGCGGTGGTGTTGGGTGTTGGGGAAATCGCTGGACGGACTTGGCGGCGCGGCGGCGGCAGTCTTGGGAACGCGGTGGAGAAGAGAGTTGTGAGCGAAATCACTGTTGCAACTGAGGGGTCAAGTCTAGATGAAGATGTACTGATTCCTCTGTGAAGGATTCTGTGCCATTTTTCTTGCCCAGAAGGTACCTAGCTAGCGGGTAGGTAGGTACGTACGTATGTACGTACGTTGGTGTCACGCGTCCTCTGCCGCATGCTGCGGCCAGGCCGATTGCCCAACTTCTTTTCGTCGACTCTCCCAAGGACGGCGGAAAGGTGAAACCGTTGTCAACATAACGTACCATGGCGTGGCACGATTGCCATCAAGCCGTTGCGCTTGCGATCAGCCTCATAAATCAGCCGTTACGAAGAACACATCATTTAAGCACGATACTCGAACATGAAGACGTTCACTGCGGCGGGAGCCATCAACATGCGTTCGCGGGTGAGGAGCGGCGCATCGGCGAGGAGCGGCGCGTCGGTGCGGAGCGGCGCGTCGAAGAAATCGGTGACGGAGGACTGGCAGCAGTACGTGGTGGATCCAGCCGACGATGAGGAGGCGTCGAAGGAGAATCGCTCGAATGGCCATCGAGGACGCTCGACGACGAACAAGGCAGACGTCGACGACGCCGACGACCGTCGTCGTCGGAGCCGAAGCCTCGACGTGCGACAGAAGGCCCGGAACGGCGTCGACAGGGTGCGCCAGACGGGTCGCAGCGGCGTCGACAAGGTGCGTCAAACCGGCCGCAGCGGCGTAGACAAGGTGCGTCAAACCGGCCGTAGCGTTAAGCAGACCACCTCGAGCGGCGTCGGCAAGGTGCGCCAAACTGGACGCAACGGCGTCGAGCGCATCAAAACGGGAGGGGGGCACGTCATCGAACGCACGAAGAACACTTCGGCGCGCATTCGTTCGAAGGCTCCGCGCCCTCTGCCCAACCGGTCTCTGTTCCAACACAAGCCTCGGACGTGGCTGGGGACAAAGAAGGAGAAGAGCGGCAAGGTGAAGGAGGACTGGAGGAGCGTGATGCCCAGTCAAGCCTGATCGTGTTCATCGTATTCATATATGCATATGTTAATGTTGATCTGCATGGAGGAAGTGAAATGTACATCAAGTTGTAAAGCTATCTATAAACACATCTCGTCCTACGATGATACGACATCTCTCATACCCTGATTGTCTCGAATGCAGCAATGACCTCTCGGCGATCCATTCAAATGGCGGCATTCTTGATCTTCTCGTCAAATTCAGGAGTTCCTTTCAGATCGCCCAACGGCATCGCTTCGCGAGCGTGAAACAACACATGCCCATCGGTCAACAGACTGGATCCGGGTGGAAACTCGGTCTCGTACTTAGCTTCTTTGTCGGTGACCACGTCGATGATGAGCGTGCCGAGATCGGCACCGGTCCCGACCTTACCGCTGGGATTGGTCCCTTCGGCCCACGTCGCCACATCAGGGACGTTGAAGGTAGCACACAAGCGTTCCGTCAGTTCGGACTGGATGAGGTACGGGTTGATGCTAGTAGACTTTGATAACATCGGGCGTTTCGGCGTTCAAACAACGGACCAACGCGTCGCATCCTGCTTTGGACATGCAGTAGGGACCAAAGCCCGGCACCGGGATCGATGAATTGACCGACGACATGACGAGGAAGTGGCCTCCCTTTTCACTGTCGAGATACGGGATCCCGATCCGTGCCGTGTCGATTACGGACGTTAGATTGACTTTCATCACTTCGTCGTAGGCCGGCCAAAACTCCTCCGAGAGGATGTTCGTGGCGTGCTTGCCTTCGATACCCGCGTTGGCAACAATCACGTCAATCGAACCACCCTGAGTGTTGGCGGTGTCAAAGAAGCGAACCAAATCGTCGCGGACGTTGACGTCGGCCCGGATGAAATGGACGTTGTCTTTTTGGGCAGCGATTTCTGCCCCTTTGTCGGCCCGACGGCCGCAAAAGAACACCGTCGCTCCGGCGTCCGCCAACGTTTCGACCAACCCTTTGCCGATTCCACTGGTTCCACCTGAAGAGACGAGTGGTTGAGAGAGGAAGATGCGAATACGATCAAAAGAATGTGCGCAGAGAGCGCAAATAACGACGTACCGGTCAACGCGACCACTTTGCCTTTCATGGTTGTCAAGTCCGTCATGTTGCACTGGGTTGTTGTTGAGTTCGTTTTGTGCGCTCAGCGCTCTGCTGGGGGGCAGCTAACAGCTAGCGCGCTGGAAGAGCAGGCTCTCTCAGCTGTGCAGTGCGCAGGGCGCATGCAAAAGCTCACCTCCCGGCGGTCCTGTAGATTTTAGAGAATCCGAAGACTCGGGTTATTTTT